>CAJNIZ010003571.1:0-23324 GCA_905231905.1 Symbiodinium pilosum | reverse complement strand
CAGCTGTTTACTCGTCAAGACTCTAAGACGCCCATAAATGCTCCAGCATGGCCACAAAATCAATACCAATCCGTGCGCGAGCTTGTTAAGCATGCTCACAACTGTCCATTCCAACTGAGGATATTTTTTGATCTGGTAGCTTTGAATATGTGGCGAAATTTCTGTGGGTGTTGTGCTGAACCAACGGCCTCCTTGTGTGTGGTGTCGACTTCTGAAGTGCAGATTTCGAAGCAGGAAGGTTGAAGGAAGGTTGAACATTGCAAATTTCCGAGGTTCAAAGCAAGACATTTCGGCACGGTAAGGTTTATAGGAAAACCGCCTAGTAGTCGCACCTATGCCAAGATAGGGTCCTGAGCGCCATCTGATTTTCCAAGCCCAAAACAACCTCAGCTTATAATTGGATGTAACTTACAGATTGCACCACTGGATGATAAGTTCGTCTGATTCGAGTATTCCAGCCAAACTTCTGTTGTTCTTGGCGAAAATCAATTGAATCGGTTTGAGAATCTGCGAAAGTGGCAAGTTTTAAACTGCAGCTGCCACGCAAGAGGAAGAGACACTCAAGCAAATGCAACCAGTGCAAGCAGGAGACGAGGCAGGGCAGGAAGCTGGAAAATGAGCCTAACTTTGAGAGCACTGATGAAGATGTTTTTGCTGAGGCCGCCCAGGACCAGGAGCAGGATACCAATTCCAGCGGTGTTGCGGGGCCAAAAAAAAATCGAAGAGCCAAGGCTGCACGCGCCAGCGCTGAGACAAAGGCAAAAGGAAAGGGCAAAGGCATAAGATGCTGCAGGAGAGGTGATGGAGAGGGTTCAACAGCTGGTCAAGCTCAACACGTGATTCGCCGCGGCCCCTCTCATCCCCCAAGTCAGTTTACTCGCATGCCACCGCTTCCCCTTTTGCCGAGTTCTGGATGTTTTGCATGGAGGACGTCAACTTATGTCAACTCTGATGCACCAGGATTGGTGCCTTCCGCCCTGATGTTCATCCCTCATCTCAGATTAGGCCCTCTCCCCACCCCGTTCATAACCCTGTCATCATATCCAATCTGCAGCGCTGCGTAAATCAATGCTGGGACATTAGCACCTGCATTCGGGTGAGGGTAAAGTTTGCTGCCACCTGCTCAGAGGCATTGGATTGCTCTGAAAATGTGGTGACATCTCAAACTGCATGACATCCCACAGCCCCAAACAATCTGACGCTTTTCGCCATGCTCCTTGCTTTGTTGCCTCAGTGTCGAGCTCTAAGCGCTCACTGTGATTGCAAGGAGATGACCAGGATCAAGGATATTTAGATCCAGGAGTGTGCACGTATTCCCTTCTGGCGCATTTGTGACAACAAATCATAGCTGTACTGCACTGTGCCATTGATTCTCGTCAAACCCCAAAACCTGCTCATGATCGGAGACCGCACATGGTGTTCGAAGTAAAACTCGCTCAAATGGCCAGGGTCTTCTATGAGCTGGTACACGATGGGCATCTCCACAGACGGTGTGTCCACATCTAGCTTGAACACGCAAAAATCTTGACGACGGCATCTTTTGCGTATATGGGTCACAGGGTTATGATACCCTCCAAGATCCGTTACGATCGGGATGCCGTTGAACCGGGTCAGCTTCGATCTATAGAGGTCTCGTGTGGAATTTGGAACGCCTGCCCAGTAGTCCTCATCTGAGATAGTCTTTGCCTCCCAAACAAATATTTCATCCAAAGGCAGTCCCCTCGTCTCGTACTGCCGCAAAAACCAAAGCAGCGCTGATCTGAAAGTCGTGCCGCCTGCGTCGAAGAAGATGCGCCTGGTGTCTTCGTAGGGGGGAAAATCTGCGCTGTCTGCTAGAAGGAGCCATTCCTTTGACCCTGCATAAGCATCCTTATTTCCAACCTTGGCTGTGTCGCACGGAAAGCGTGGATCTCGCAGTATGCCGGCCAGCGGTTCCAACACCTGCGGTTGAAAACCTTGCCTGCACATCGTGGAAAAAACCAGCGTTTCCGGCCTGCGGAATGTCCGCTCACGGATTGGAGCCTCCCACATATCCATGTACTGGAACTGTCTAAGAGTATCGCACAAAATAGTTTCATTCTCTGTCAGCCGATCTGCATCTTGTCGAAAAACCTTCTCCATCTGGCTGCTGTGGTACCACGTCTCCGCACACCACCGTCCCGGTGAGACTGGAGAGACATCCACTGATCCGCCAACGTCGTGATTTGGTGACGCAAATCCTTGAGCGGCCTGCAACGTGCCCCGCAATGAAAAAAGGACTTGCACTAACCCAATGAAGAGCACACCCAGTAAGAGCATGTTTGTTTTCGTCGGTCTGCAGAAATCCATCTTGGCACGCAAAGCATATGCTCCTCCTAACTGTACTTGCTGGCATTCTTCAGATTGGCCTCATGTCGTGTCCATGTCAGAATGCTGTTGCAGAACATGGTGGTTGTTGAATACCTATGCTGACCCACATGGAGACATGTTTGGCCTGAACCCGAACGCCGGCAATCAGGCTGGCATGAAAGCTTTCTTGCAGCAGTATTTGCCAACACTTCGCAAAGTTAACACCTACACAAAGATCTGTCTCAAGGTTGCGGGCGGAGCAACTTTTGGAGTGGAACACCTGGCACGCGTAACATTCTGCAGCTCAGCTTGCACGCTGAGGCGATAATGTCTTCCAAACCAGAAAAACAAATAATGTTCGATTGAGGGTACACATGACCACATTGGATGATATCTATCTCCCCCTTTTTGGACTAAAGACTGATTCCTCGTGCCATCTCGCACAATGCTTCACCGAACTGCTGGCAGTAAGCTAAGTAAGAGCGCTGGTGGTTTAACACGACACAGACCCACTACTTACCCCAATCCCGTGCAACTGCAGCTTTCCCCACTACACCATATCCTGTCCCGAAGTGCTTTCCCGCATGGAAAAGTCCATCATCAAAACCACACGCCCAAACCTTGAATCACCCGTCTTCAACAACCACTTAGGACAACTTAGGACACGTGTCGAAATTGCCTACCAAGGCAATGAAACACCAAGCTCTGAGCAAACACAACGCCCTCATAGTGATGCCTTAGAACCCTGGAGCAGCATGAAACAACGGGTGTCAACAAATGCTGATATGCAACGTCTCATGATGTCACATGCAGAATGGTTTAGCATGGTTTGGCGATGGTCTTGGGATGGTTTGTGGATGGTATTGAGATGGTTTTGGTGTAGTTTTGGGATGGAATTGCTGGCATGGTTTTGGTAGGGTCTTGGTACGTATTGGGATGGTATCGGGATGGTTTTGGGATGGCTTTGGTATGCCTACATGGCCTGTCAATGGTCTCAAAACTCTGCTTCCCTTCAGTGCCGTAATGCATGCAGTGTATGCCGACATGAACTGTCAACGGCCTCAAACCTCTGCCTTCCTGGGCGATTCGTATGCGTCTTTGTGCCTGCCAACATGACCTGTAAGTCCCTCACAACTCTTGCTTACTGGGTAAATTGGAGGCCTGTTCATGCATGTCGAAACTACTTCACAGTCGTCGTGTGCAAAAGCGACAAGCAATTCGTGCTGGCTCAGCCGTGAATGCAGGCAGATAAGGAAACCTTTAACCCAGCGCACCCGAGTCTGTCGGACCCCCCAGATTTTTTGCGCGCGCGCCTGGCATTAAGTAAGATTCTCCAGACTTCTGAGCTCCAAGTCTGAAGCAACGCCAAGGCCCGTCAAAGCATTGCAGCCAGCTCGGCATTTTCAGCAAAGGCGCCACTGCATTCAAGCAACGTCCGCAGTTACATAAGGATACTGTCGAACATCAATGAGACTTGCATTGCTGGTCGACGCCCGGCGCATGTATGCAGCCCAAAAATAAACATTGGATTGCCGGTCTCCAATGAGGGTGTCGGCCTCTGCCATGATCGTCAGCTCACCAAAGAATTTCAGAAAGTGGGCGTCCATGTTACTACTTCCACTGACGTTGTAAAGATGAAATCCCTCGCTGAACTCGACATGGCACAAACTTACAAACTTGAATGCCGGCGCCAGCTCGACCAAAGTTTGCAAGACACGACAGTCGTCCATAGCTACAAAAACCGTGCGGGCCACTCCGTTCAAAGAGACCCCATGTAGTGTGTCCACATAATCATGCAAAGGCACTGGGCTTCGATGCTCCAGAGTCAGTTTGTCACCGAGGCGGATGAACATTGCAATATACGGATGAAACAGCTGCAGCCCATGGACCAATTGACAAACTTTAGCTTGCAACCACGGCTGAAATTGCCAGGCCTGCCGCAGTATCGAACGCTTCATGTCAAGTCTCCGCAAGGTCTTAGCATTGATTGTCAGTGTTGCGTTCCGGACGAAGTTCGTCACATTCTTGCTATATGCAATGTCAACGTAGGGTGCCGTAAAAGCCGTGCCAATTGATTGAAAGTAGTGACCATACCAAAGTTCACGGTCTCCTTTGAGGCGGGTAACGCTCTCATCCAAGAAGAAGTTCCGCCGCTCTGCCATGGCGTACATGACTGCATTCAGCACTGCAATGAGCGTCGAGCAGGCCCCACTGCCGACTCCGAGGCGGATTCGAAAGGCTGGCAAATCTTCAGATGCATTGTAAGGCGCTACAGCTGCTGGCAGTGGCTGGCACCACTCGAATTCAGGAGCTGTCCGGGTCCGGACTTCTGCACCAAGGCAAGGCTTTGTGCCAAAGAAGGACCACTGCGCTGTAAATGCTGTAAGAGAAAAGAGAGCCAGGTTGATCAGTGTCACCACAGCACAAGTCCTCCCTAACATGAGGACCATGGCAAATAGGCAAGCACACTTGGATCTCTAACCACTGTCTTAAAATCTGGTGATGGTTCAGCATGATCAGTATCAGGTCAGGGCACCTAAGTTTCAAGAATGGTTCTTGAAAGCTGCTGAAGCTTTGGCTGTCTGCTTGCCGGCTCACAGCTGGGAGCCCTGTGTGGGGCCCCACCCTCCTAAATGGCGCTGAAGAACCACTCAGAAGGCTTGCAACTTCTCAGAATCGCTATCTCTTCTTTGAATAATTTGGGGACTTTAAGGCCGAGTTTAGGATATGGCTTGGGCTTTCCAGATGCAGGTGTGGGTACTGAGGAATACTGAGAAGTACTCAGAAGCAACGTAGGTTCGCAAAAGCACGTCCTTGGGGGCACATTCCAAGAGGTAAGGCTCAGGGTTGAAGACTGGAACCTTAAAGGTGTAGGAGACAGCTACGGGTCAAAGGCTATGAGCTCGATGCTAGGTTTTAGGGCTCAGGGGTTAGGATTTAGGTCTAGGCTTCAGGGTTAAGGGCTGAAGGCTAGGGTTTGAGGACTTTAGTTTAAGGTTGAATGTTTAGGAATAAGGGTCTTCATAAGCTGTAGGTTTAGCCTTTAGGGTCACGTTTGAGTAAAGGAGGGCCGGGGAGATGACCATCCCTATAACCACCCTTCAAAATTCATTTAGAACATCCCAAGGTATGTTCATTCTTCCATTACTTATTGAGAGCGGATTGCTGTGGGTCCTGTGTGTTTGCATACATATGGGTTTCTATGGGCTTCTACAAAGCCTGAGAAAACACCGCGCATACCGATGAATTTGCTGAACCGTAGATTTTACATTTGGCATCTCAGTACCATGCTGATTATTCAGGATTGGACATGCCTATATCTGTACGTTACACCTGTACAGAGACATATATACATATATGTATATATCTATACATATATCATATACAAATATCGTATATACATATATATGTATGGCTGTGATGTCCCCCCCCCTTCCTATTTTGTATGTCTTTTGTCAAACACAGCCATACAATATTCATGAAGCCTATAGGATTTTGTAGAAATACCTTCTCCAGCAGTGTCATGTCAGGCTGTAGGTTGGTAGTAATGCTTGCAGTCATGCTTCTCTCCTGTTACTTGTTGCTGTGAAGGCCCAAGGCCCAAATCACAAGATGCAACATGCATGTAACAAGTCGCATAGGATGTAGCAAAGTAGCAACGCCAAAAGACTACCAAGACTTTCTTGTGCTTCATAAGGAAAAAGGCCCCAGTGCGAGTGAGCCATGGATCCATTCATGAGAAGACGTAGTACTGGGGACAATCCTGAAGCTCTTCAGATTTATATATAATATAAATGCCACCGAGTTTCAGAGGCTTTGCTCATAAGCAAGGCCAGTGCTTGCAAGCAAAGCCTCTACTTACACCATTTAATTACTTTAACTATCAGGATGTCCAGAAAAACCAGGACGTCCAGAAGGCATTGCTTATAAGCAAACTCTCTACATATAACCCTGTAACTACTTGAACTCGCAAGATGTCCATGAAGCAGGAAGTCCAGGATTTAATGAGGGGGAAGGGGGGTCTTGAACGTATGTTACTTGCCCCCCCTCCCCCCCCCTCTCCCTCCCGCCCAGGCAGCTCGATCTCAAGGATGAAATGCGTACAAATACCCACAGCGAGAAATACAAGTGAAGGGATCGGAGTAAGACCTATGTTTTTCTATACTTATAACAAACAGCAAGTACTGTGTTTGGCTAGACCTATAACAACTCATAAAATACATAGAACAAATGTAGAAATGCAATATAACAAGCTATTGTAGCAAAATGCGATTATACAAAACACAGGCCCCACGGCGATCTCTACTTATTGACCATCTCTAGGAATCCCTTTAAAGGCACCCTCAGGGTTGTTTGTTCCTCCGTTCCTGACTGAGCACCAGGCCGTGGTTCCTCACGAAAAACACTGCTTTCTCGGCCCTTTTCAAGCGATGCTGCAGCATCTCGATCAAGCTGTCGTCACCTCCCTTGACAGACATATCCTGGCTAGGCAAGCTGCTGAGTATCAAGTAGACAAGCCACTACATAGTCGAAAGCATGTTGCGCAAAAGAAGGCTTGAAGCCATGCGATAGACTCCATGTGCTTGTTCCTGAACTTCTTCTAGCATGCAGCAACGCCAAACTCAAGCGCGCCAGGGGAGCGGTGACATGAACTGATGCTCTGCAAACCTTTCTGTGACAAAAATTGACCACCACAGTATGCCATCTAGCTTAAAAAAACACCCTCCACAAGCAGAGCATGTTGCACTCGTCGCGGCTGCACTTGGATGATCTAAGCTTTTCACCTGACGAGCCTCTGTGAGCGCCTCTGAAACAGAACAGAAGATAGATACTGCTAACATCTGCGAGCATGCGCAAACCAGAGAGATGGATGTCGCAAGCTGCATCGAGGGATTGAGGCCGCGGCCGTTTGCACACAAGTCGTCAGCTGAAAGACCACCCAAATGCACATGTTCCAGGGCAATGGCTGCGGCTGTGGTTTGCTGGCTGTGCCCTGAACAACGGCATGGTTGAACGCAGCTCGCGCCGCAACATCATTCCACTTCCAACACCATCGCATGTCTGGGGCCAGCGCCCCATGGCTGCCCGTTAGGGTCATCACCAGCCAGCTCGAGACAAGCACCTGGGAAGTGCTGCGTTGCAGTGGGACGTGTCACTCCATGAGCTCCTGGGTCCGCATGCCAAGGATTCTGCTGCTACCATCTTGTTGCACTTTCATGCTAGCAAGACTCTTGCGTCGAAGGCAGTCGACTGGAACAATCTGTTGTTCTGATGGGCGCTCCTGTCCTGTCGGGCAGCTCTCCAAGCAACTAGAATCTCGCACTCATGACCTTCACCTCTCAAACTCGTGGGCCACTCACGACATGCTCCGAAGCGTCAGCAAGTGAGCCTCGCAACCAGTACGCACTGCTCAGACTGAACTTGTCTCCAGGACTGGGTAGATTCACAGCATGATCAGGTCGGCCTGAATCCCGGGAATCCATAAGGATGGCTTGCCAACCAGACCCACTCAAGCCTTTTGGACTCTCTGAAGGTTTCCATGCATCAAGCCCCTCGGTGCCTCAACAAGTGGCGCGACTGGACCCACGCGAAGCAGCCTGGACATGCGACTAGCAATGGGAATCAGGAAAAAAAAGCACAGCTCTGACAGCCACAGAAGAAGCAAAGCTCGTGAAACCACATGAGAGGAGTTGGGCATGGCGCTAGTAAGGAGCCTGCAAAATCCAGTCGCTGTCACACGGAATGCTGGGAACTTGAACGATCTCGCCGGCTGCGCATTCGCATGTTGATCGTCTTGGCCAGTACATGCGCCGTGCAGAATTAGTAGAAGCGCCTTCAATCAGCACCCTCCATGCAATAAGCAAACCCTGTAAGGCGATCCTGTTAAGCTTACGCCATGTTTCCATGTCATGCGTCAAAGCGAGGATTTAGCTATCTTGATAACGATGAGGCAGATGTATCGTTACCATAAACAAAATCTCATGTATCAACACGGAAGACTGAGGGCACGGCAAGACCAAACCAGCCTTGCGCATCTGCCCCCAGCCTGGTTTGCACGCAGAACACCTCGGCCCTTAAATTTGAGGGAGGTACGCTTGAGGTGGGTAGCTCGTAGTGCCTCGGATGAAGCTTCTGCACATGGAGGCGATACTGTCCCAAACCTGCTGCCTTTCCTTCACTTCTGGCTTGACGTTGCTACTTGCATGGAAGCCATCATGGCCCAGAAGCAGTTTGCACGGCCTCTTCGTGCAATCACCGGCAGGCCGTGCTCGCAGTTTGGATTTGCCCGCTTCATATCGCTTCCTGACTTCCTGTGTCAAGTAGATTCTCGGACTTAGGCTTGAAGGTTGGGGTTGAGGTGTTGAGGTATTAGGCTTTAGGGTTAATGCTTAGACTGTTTAGGGTTTACGGTTTTTAAGGTTTATGGGGTTTGACAGGGTTGGGCTCATCATGTAGCATGAGCTGTTGCAAAATTGGGTTCTGGATTTTGGCCATTCCTAAGCATCTTGCTTCTTGGGAGGCAGGTGGATTTTCAGGGGTTCAGTCCAGATTTGTGTGTTTGATCAGGCGTTTCGTGCGTGAAGGGCACTGTCGGCGCTGAAAGGGGATCAGGTTCAGCAAAGCAAGCTTTAGGGCTCAGGGCCTCAAGTGTAAGGCGAATTCTGTAGAGTGGTCTGTTGTTTCAGGGTTTCCGGATTCAAGTTGTAAATGGGCGACTGGCCCAATTGGGCAAATGCTTGCATACCAGCAAATCCCAAAGCTTGCTCTTCGATACTGTTAACTCTGCTGTCTCCAAGCTCTGTGAAGTCAGTGGCGCGGGTCGATATGAAAGGCAACGTGCTAATATTACCCTATGCTTAATAGCTTAGGGGGAAGTCTTGAGCCAAACATACACACTGAACAAATGCACCAAACCACTTTAGCTACCTGAGTTGCAAGGCCATAATGTAGCGGTTACAAGCGTAATGATTTACAACCCTCACTGCGAATTCGCAACTAGTTGGTTGAGTCGGAAAAAGGAGCTCCACTTTTGCACACCAACTTTGAAATGGTAGCAATTCAAAAAGCTATGAGACTTCATCGGCAGAGCGAACCTAGACCGAACATTGTGAAACGTACGCATTAATCCCTCTCATTCGATGCCAGGGCGAACCAAAAGCATCATTGCATTTCCATAGCGCGCCAAAATGGCGATGGGAAGAGGAAGGGAAATCCATATGGAATAGTTCAGTCATCCATCGCACTGAGATCAAAACTTGGATTGTGTCGACTACCTTGCCTGAGGTCATCGGTGATTTGTCCGATCCCCGTCCGGAACAGAGAGGTCTGGGCCCTCCCCAGCCATTCTTTCACGTTGTTGGTCTGTTGCGGAGCTGTCCATTGACGACATCAACGAACCTCTCTTTGTAGAGCTTCCGGTACTCTGGTCCAAAGCTGGCGCCCATTTGCATGCCTATGTAAACAACTTCAGGATCAAGACGTTCTCGCTTCTTTTGTGCTTCGAGCAGTCCTTCAACGCAAATGTGAAACACGCCATCATGCACTGGATCCCTGGGCATGTTGCGATACGGCATACTTGAATTTCTTCATCCCAAGCGCATTGGAGAGAGGTGAACGGACCTTGGCGCTGATGATCTTCCGATGTCCATCACCTTGGCTGGGCCGTAGTTTTCGATATACATATGAGTTCACAGCAATGAGCGGAAAGAGGCGCTCGTTGATGTTCATGGTGGAGTATGCCCAAACATAGCTATCCCAGATGTAGGATTGGACGCGGATGGCTTCATAGCTGTGGTCAAGGTTCTCGCAAAGCAGCAGGGAACTGTAGCGCTTATCATACCCATTCTTGGCCATCCAATTGTCCCTGGCGCTCTTGTAGACCTTCAGACCCTCCCCGCGTAACCATTTGAAGTATCCTTCTCTTGTAGGGATGCGATATATACGCGAGCACCTCATCAAAGACCTTACCAACCTCTTCCGTGTTTAAGCACAGCGCAGGAGGGTTGGTGGCCTTGTTGATTGATACGGTGAGATACTCATTCGAGCAATCCACTTGCTCGCCATACTCATCAATCTCCTCATAGTCGGCCTCGATGTTTTCAATGTCGACGCCGGCTGCTTGCTCTTCCACGCACCGCAGATGTCCTCAAATTCTTCATCTGGTACTGTCGTCTGAGCGAGCACTTCATCTGGAGGCTCAGTCTCCACATCAATGAGGATTTCTGAATCCAAAGAGCGGGGCGTACCCAGACTCTCTTGGTCCAAGAATCTTCCAGCTGATGCCAAGGTAGCCCCGCAATCGAGGCACCATACCAAGGTCGCAGGAGTCACCTTCATGCACCATGGACAGAAGCGACACAACCCCTCATACAAATTTGTATGGTGTAATATGACACGGGTAATGCGACGCCTGAGGTCTTTGGTTTGTGGGTCATTCGCAACATCATCAGGGACTTTCTGCATGATCGGGGACACATTCTTGCGGGAAAGGAATGTTGATGTCAGCGCGAAATTTGTTCGCAACCTTCCCAACAAGCTGGTTCGAGGCCTTCAAGAAATCTGTACCCTCTGCGGTGTCGCAGACGAACTCATCGACAAGGGATGGTAATTGTAGCCTTGCACCCATACCCCGAGGTCCTGAAAGGGCAAAAATTGCCTTGACTTAGTAAAATGGGATTTTGCATCGGCACAAATCACACCATTTGTCGCCAATCTGGCCCCATAGTCAACCAAAGCGCTGATTGGGACAAAGATGGCTATCCCCTTCTCTTTGTCGGCAGCGAACCTGTTGGTGAAATTGGAGGTGTGTCGAGGGTTCTACAGAGGAAACGGTGGAAAAATTCGGCGCCTCGGCCCCCCTGGCAACAGCCCAGATTTGGCGATCCAGCTTGGGGAGCCTGACGAGGTCATGCGCCATGCGCCTCCGACAGCGCCCATCACCTTCTCGGTGATTGGAATTGTAACGAGCTCCAAATCTACTGCGCTGTTGGAATGACCAGAAATAGACCGTGCTGCGAGGCGACGAACCCAGCCCATGTATTTCGGTCCTTTTACCATGTTGACATCACGGACGTTGGGCTTCCTGCAGAGTGTTTCTTTCACCGCAGCAAATTCACTCTTTTCCATATTAGGTTTCAACTTTGCGCATCCTCTTCTTCCTCCTTTCCCAATTCCACAGCTCATTCTCGATGGCTAAGGCGATTGCCCACAAGCGATGAAAAATGAGCTCATCAGAGTCAGTTGGTGTTTGTCCAGCCATGTCGCGATAGCTAATGTAGCAGATGCGTGACCCGGGCTCTGCGCGATACTCGAGACCCTGTTTCTTCAGCTCGAAGTAAACGCTTTCCCAGAATCGATTCTCGTTGAGGATGTCATCAATTGGAACCCATCCCCTGCGATCTGCCTTAGCGCGATATCCACCACCCAGAAACTCATGGCAGAGCCAAAATGAGAGTCTCTTACCGACGCGGTAGATCTCATCAGTTGTGAACGCGCAATCTCTATAGCCATAAGCACCAATGTAATGGTACGCTTCATCAAGAAAATGGCAAGACCTAACTCCCCCAGACATCGTGAGACTGGGGATGAGATAGGGAGCTTCCTTCTCCTGTAGGTATTGGCTTGTACCTCCATAGTCAAAGTCATTCTTATCGGTATCCTCATTCCTCTGCAGCATAGTGGAAGCTGTTCGCTGACTCTGAGACTCTTTGCTGTGCCCTCCATTGGGGGGACACCCTTGACCCAGTCGATAGCCCCTTCTGCCTTGATGAAGCGTACGTCATCGAAAGGTCTGGGCCCAGAGTACTCCAAGAATGCCGGTACCTGATTCTTTAGGTTTTGCATATTCGTGATCTTGTTTGACTTTGACTCCCGGGACGAACCCAGAGGAGGTTGATCATCACTGCCACCAAAGTTCGGGAGGTCACTTGATGAAGTCGACTCGGGAATATCTTTAGATCCTTCTGGTTTAGAGGATGGGCGAGCCTTCTGCTTGGAAACGACGCCAGGAAAGACCTTTGACGGAGCTCGACCCGTTTCCTGAGTTAGGCCTTCTGTAGGCTCCATGACTGCAATAGCGCCGGACCTAGCAAGCTTAAACATGTCAACGATATCAATGTCCTGGACTCTCTCAGGGCACTGAGCACAGGCTTCAAACCCGAGCTTGCGGAGGACATGTAGCTTACCTTGCATCATCTCCTTCCACACCTTGACTTCACAATAATCCTTGGCAACTTCGACAAGCAGCGAAGTTCCACCTTTCACTTTAATCTTAACCTCATCGAAGGCAGGGCGATGTGAAACCTCACCCTTGCCCACACTGCACAAGAAACCCCAAAGCGCGACTTCTTGGGATTCACCATCCTCAGCGCGAACAACCTTGAATACAAAGGGAACATGGTCAGAGCGGTTAGGCAACCTATCCCTCACGACTATGGCCGGGGGCTGTGATGTTTCACGGACTTTGAAAATCTGACACACAGCAATCTCCACTGATTCACAAAACTTGACGCCGGCCTGCCCTGGCATCAACTCAGCAACTTCGGGAGCAGATCATTCCTCAGGCAGCAAGCTAAATTCAACATCAACCTTTTTCGGCGGCGCTTTTGTCCATGTTGCGCTGGAGGATTTGCTATGTGTAGGGGGACCTGGGGGGTTTGAGGACTGACCTTTGCCAAATGCATCTTTGCTCTCTGGAGAGGGGCCTGGCCCACTATGGCTCAACCCCCTCAGAGCTCCAACACAAACCGTAACGCATGGCTGCAGCGTCCAAAATCAGGACGGCCTTTGCGGTTTTACCTGCGTCCTCCAACCTTTGCACGAGTTTGCCGTCACAGCGTAGGAGCGCAGCGCACTTCTTGTAATCAGCCTTTGTGGGGCGAACAGCGGCATCGAGTTGATCCCAACACCACCACCAGTCAACTTGGCCATTACCCGTACTGATTATGACACGCATCAAGGAATTTCTTGCTTTACAGCTAAGAAGTCGCCTAGCAGCACGTGATTGCAGGCACTGCTGGGCAAAACAAATGGCAGCACGCGCGGGGCGCGCATTGACAGACAAGAGCGGGCGTCTGGACCTACGAACCGCACGAACCCGCCGACCCCTAAACACCAAGGTAGTGCTCTCGACAGGCTCCAGTGGCGCGGGTCTTCGAGCATTCGGCTGGCTCGTGAGCGTGCGCCCCGTCGCACTGACGCGGGCCAAAAAGCTGGAGCACTCTCAAAGACGTTGCGCTTATGCACCAGGGTTCCTTGATGGAGTTTTGGGGGCCCCGGCAGCTCAACGGCCACCTGGCTACCTTCAGACAATTTCTCCTCTGCAAGGTCTATCGCAAGCATGATCATTTTGCGGATTCGGGCTTGACGTTTCTTTAGACCTTTGGATGTTCATCCACTGCCAGGGCGTGTGTTCCGTGCATGGAATCGACACCCATATCGGAGCTCCTCGCTTTATTTGCTCTTTTGCTACATGGACAGCATTGGCCAGATCCAAAGTAGACACGCCTAACCTAAGACAGTCAACCCCACACATGGCACTAGCAAACCCGATCTCTGAGTCGTCGTCACAACAATACTTTGCGATCTGGTTGCTGCATGTGGGATTGGAACGGCGAAGCTGACGATCCCTTTCGACGACAGCTTTGTCTGGCATGAAGAGCTCAGGACTAGCCACTGCACCTATCCCTGCTGGGTCGTCAAAAGGGGCGTACTCACTGAGATGGTCACTTTCTTTGTTATCATGATATTTCCAGACATCATCATCCAAAATATTTCACATCATCAAGTAATATTTCTCTTTATAACTCAAGTCAGGCACTCTCTTTTTTCAGATCACGGGTAGCGCGGATTCGGTATGAGCTACTTGCGCACCACGGGCTGTAACCAGCGCATCGCGTACATCACGGGCCACAGCCGGTGCCATTGGCCCGGGTACGACGCACCGCCTTCTGCAAGGGTACATGTCTTGGGGCTTGTGGCTGACAGTTGCTGTTGAAGCTGGCCACTCAACAATCTGATTGTAGGGCTGGAGCCTGCTTCCACCTGCAGCACCGCTGCGCAGGCCTCAAAAGGCCCTCACAGATCTGTTGCATGAGGCGACCTCATAGGCAAAACCAAGGCTCAAGACCAATTTATAAGGCGCGAGCATTTTGAGAGCTCGCGGACACACCATGCAATGGCACTCCAAGACCTGCATGGAATCGTTGAAGAAGGGGTTGAGTCCGCTAGCACATGAAAACATTTCTCTACTGCGGACCTTGCATCAGCCTGTGCACACCATGCCTCCTCGTACACGGCTCCTGACGCGCAACAGTTCAAGCAACTTGGGCCCCTCGCCTTTATTGAGTCTATGGCAAGTCCGACTTACATCTAACCTAGGCACTCCATCTGACACTGAAGACCCCAGGCTCCACTTCACCTGGTTTCCCTAAACTTAAAACCTTCACGTTCACCCTGCGCAGGCCCCGACTCACCCCTGACACGGCCTGCACGTTGGGGGAGGAAGGCGTGGGATTGGCGAAGCAGGTTTTTTTTTCAGAGTTACCAACCGTCGGCTGTTCTGACCCTCCGCAAGGCAGCTGCCCTGAAAATAGCGCCAGTGACCCTCGCGCACCTCCTGACAAGTCACACAAGAAATGAACAACGTTCACTTATCTGAAAGAAACGCCAGCCTCCAAGCGTGCCGCACTTGGCAGGAACCGAGGATCCCACCACCCGTGAGTCTGGTAGGCTCGAACCGTTGCGAGGTAAACTAGCTCTGTGACCTGGAACTTTCAAGCGACCACCGGCCAGCTCACACACCTGAGTTGCACAATTGGCTGCCCGACTAAGGCACGGCTCATCTGAATTTTCGCAGAGGAGGCGACAAATTCACACGTTTACACTCCAGGCTGCACAGGCTCGAAGGTGGCTAGTGGCTTGGTGAAAAACTGCAGCTAAACTGAACCTCAAGCTGAGCATATCGCCCGGGTCCCTCACACGTCAGACTTCGGCGGCCCGGATGACCAGACGAAAGGCGCAGATTCCTGAAGGGCTAGACCGCGACGGCCCTGACTGCGCTCATTTTCAAAGCTCAAGACGCGCAGATTGTTTTGGCAACACGACACTGGGACAAAAACAGCTTGTTCCATTTGCTGACCTCTAAAACTGCACAGGCTGGAGGCAGATGTCACACGTCCGGCCTAAAGCCTTTTGAAGTCTCAGGCGGAGTCGCTTCAGTGCAGGATCCACGCGCAGGCACGCTCTGGGAGCACCTTGAGCATCCTGCACGGAGTCTAACAACTAGTCTAGGAGTCTAGGCACACAGGGCCTCCAACCTCAAAAATTTTGATTTGTGCTTCTCAAGCTTGAAGCCACATCCATCAGACACCAAGGTCATGGGAGCACGAGCACAAATCGTGAAACCAACAGACATGATCACGTGAAAACCTTGTTTCAAATCATATTCACTCAGTCACAATTTCATGACCGCAGGAAAAAACATTTTCGGGGCCTGGAAGCTATTTGGAAATACGCCCCTACTTTCGGGGCTGTCATGTAATAAAGAAAATAGTCCGCACGCGGAAAAGTATCATCAGCATCTCTGGCCAGCTTCGGGCTCTGCTGGAGGACCGGCAGTTCGAGGCGCAGGCGGCAGTGCTGGCGTAGGAGGGAGGCTAACAGGCGTAAGGGGCAAGGGCTTGCTGCGAGTTTCTGCCGTCTTGTCAGCACGGATGAGGCCGTCAAACTGCACGTTGCACACAGGAGAGTGAGTGGCAGATTCTCCATCGCAAGCCTACAACTGGAGCGCCCCCATACTTAATTAGCCGATCTAACGTGATGCACTCATGCCTTTTTGCTGGTGCAGAGTCGGTGCTAAGTGGACTGAACAGCACCTGTAAGCTCTTTATATCCGGGAACTTAGGCTCGGCAAATCCCTCGACAGCACGTTCGAAAGCAGAACGCTTCCTCTTCGCCTTCAGGGACAAACAACTCTTCGAAAGGCACAGGGATGGCTATCTCGGCTCCAGCAGCACCTGTCTTGACCTTTTTGTAGTCAGCACGAGACATGAAGGACTCGGGACCTGAATCTAACCTATAACCGCAAAACAGTGATGCGGCAGCTGAGGGCTCAAACTTCTCCGGTGTTTGGGATCGGTCCTGTAGTAAAATAGCTGGCCGAGCAACAGGCGGTGTCCAAGGGAATTCCTCCCCTGCGGCGGGTACGTACCGGGACGCTTCGCGGCCCGATACGCCGTGCTTAAGGTTCGAGGCGAAGCGGGCCTGTAAACGCACGGCTCGCGTTACCGCCTGAATGGACCTGATGTCCCTTTCCAGCACGGAATCATGAGGCCACCGGTTGGCCAACGGGTTCTGGCACCCAGGCCATTCGCTGACAGGCTGCCTCGAGTTCTTTGGCGTTGTCAGGTTTACATATGATCGTTGGCCTCGCGTCTGCATGTTTCCTGACAAACTGTAGCAGCAGCGCTCTCATCACATTTTCGGTGGTTCTCCGTACTAGCGGAAATGACTGAAGGAAGCCGGAGTACTCATCGCGGACTACGAGTAGCGTAGGCTCGCGTTCATCCTTACAGGACTCCTAAAACACTGCCACGATGTCTGCTGCGAGGCGCTCTCCGAATGCTGTTGCTTCAGGAAGTGCACCACGGTCACGCAGAGGGACGTGTCTCACTCTAGCAGTCTTGCGTACATACACACGTGCTTGCACGCACACTCTGCACGCTGGTTTTTTTTGTTTTTCGGAAAATGCGCTCATCTGTACACTACATTAGCCGCCTCCTTGATTAATCTTGCTTCCGTGTTAGCTGGCACTTCTTCTTCATGTTCTGAGTCGGACGGAGCTTCAGGAGCTGTGGCGGGCTCGGGCTCAACTATCCTCACATCTGACGATGATGATGCAGCTTCAGCTGGGGTAGCAAAATCAATCATTTCCTGGAAGATTGGCACATTTCCGTCAAGTAAATCGCGATGCACACACGGCATTCTGAGAGCTAGGTTGGACATTACCACACTGATCAGACGTTACTGAGGACGAGTCACGCAGAAAGAACAGCAGGCAGCCCGGCAACCAAAGAAAGGGACACCCATGATGACTGACAAGTTCACCCATTGACGTGAGGTATGATGAGGAATCGCCAAACTTGGATCCAAACGTGTGGATGACCTCGCTTGCGGTGAAAAGCCCATTGCCGGTTGCAAGCCTGATGGGATCGGCCTGGGTGGCTGCAACGCCGACGCCTGGTCCGACACCTTCCTGCGCTAAAGCCTTGAAGGAACTCAAGTCGCGGCCTGCCCTGGAATCAGCAATCCACTCAACTTGGTATGACCTGACTGGGAACCTGGCAGCGCAACATCAACAGACGGAATGGTTGCAGGAATGGCAATGGTGGACCAACCCATAAACCATCAAAGGATTCTACCAAATAAAGAACCACGACAGAGGCCGCGACAGTGGGACGGTGGCTTTTGCAGTAGCACCTGGATTAACGGACTTGGCTTTGCCTGGACCGATGCGCGCAAACACACAGTTGGGACCTCGGCTGCACGTACCCTTTGGGTAGAAGAGGCATGGAGCCTTCTCCTGGACAGCAGACTGTCCTTTGGAAACTCAGGCTGATTCTTGGTATATTCGAGATATTTTTGGAACCTTTTACGTTTCCCTTCCCTCTTCCTCCTTTCTGACCTTTCCCTGAAAAATCACCTTTCTTAGCACCTGGAGTTTTAGCTTTTGGCGGTTTTCCAAGCAAGGCAGGTTGGTTATCACCAGTTTGGGGATCGGCCACTGCACACCCCTGAGCTCGGCTTCTCCTTTCCCTCCGGGCTAGTTTTGTTTCTGAGGAGGATTCAGCGCATCTTTGATGGCCGTCTCGTTTGCGTCTTCCCTAAGCTCTGCTATCAACTCCTTCAGTTTGGAAACAACCAGTCCCCTGTCCTGCCTGTCCTGACCCGCGAAACTTCCCGAGCGTCCTTGATCCTGTCCACATGTCGCTGTAGCAGGCGGCACTTCTTCAAGCGACCAAAGAACCAAGTCAACTTTGTCTGCTCGGATGGTTGTTGTTCTGGAGGTATGAATTTGAAAATATACTCTGCGCGGTTGGCAAACGCAAGCAAGGACTGACAAGAGAAAGCGTCAAGCTGCAATTCCAACAAAGCCTGCTCAGTCAAGTTGGCACCTCGGCGCTGATCAAGGAAGAATCTGCGAGCAACCAATTGCAACAACACCCCATGAGGCCCTGCAACTGCACGCCAAGCTCATTGTTAGATGCCTAGGACCTGCAAGCAACGAAGCTAAGTGCGCATCGAACCTGCGCAGGCCTTGGGTGTCCGACAAAACTACACTGGCGGAGGTCTGACACGCTGGCAACAAGCACCTGAGCAGCGTGTCAGCACCTGTCCGATCGATTGCACACACCATTGTAACAAACGCATTCTTCCAGGGCCTGAACTGAGCGGCGTCCTTAGGCAACGAACCCACCTTGATCATAGCCAAATCCTTACGCTTAAAAACATCTTCTTCCGACAACAAGTTGGCCGATCCGACCTCACGGCTGTGTGCACTCCGGTGACTACCCTGACTTCCATGTGGACTCGGACTTGGGCCTGGAACAGGATCTGATCCGCCAAAATCCTGCCTCAACTCACACCCTGAAGAATCACCATCGGAGTAGGGATCATGTCTAATCGGGGACCCACGCCACGACGACTGTGGAGATGGATTCTGCCTGATCGAAGGTGCAGCGGCAGTTGGCGGTTGTTGTTGCGAACCTGAGGACTGATGCGAAGCGGGCGGCGCCCAAACCGCTTTCCACAGGTATCCTAGAAGGCCTTCGGCCTGACGAGCGGTGGGAGGATCTCTGAGAACCTGAGTCGGAAGCTGCGGGTGGCGAATTGCCGGCGCCGCGGGTCAAAGGTATATTAAGCTGTTGGGGACTGATCGTTGAACCACGCAAGTCCTGAACTTCAGCCCTCAACTCAGCAATCGCAGAAACCAATTCCGCACCATTGAGGCTGTCTGATGTTGGGGATGTAGGCGGAAGCAGGCTCTCATGTCCGTGGATTGTAACTTCGCTTTGCAAAGCACGGACTTGGGCCATCAACTCACTCTCCTTTTGCTGGAATGAAAGCTCACGTTGTCGAACCTCTGACCTCAACTCTGCCCTAGCTTGTTCAACTGCGGTTGCTGCTGCGGCCCTTGCTATGGCGCGGGCTTCGTGAACTGCATGTTGCGCTTCATTGACCGCATGTGCACAAAACTGCCGGGCCTCATCCCTAGCCTGACTCTGTGTCTCCTGAACTGCTGCTTGCTCTTGACCTAACACAGCTGACGCAAATTTCCTGGGTTGTGATATCACATCCCTAGGATCAAGACCTACACTGACATTCTGTTGGTACATCCTTACCCCTGAACCTTCATGACCTCCTTCCATCGGCGAATCGGGTATGTCTCGAGAGGATGAGGCTCCTGTGCGGACAATGGGTCGACATCCAATTTGCGCGGCAATCTTTTGGTGTAAGGTACCAGGGAGCCTGTACCGGGGACTTTATCACAAGTTGGTGACTGCATTAGATTGTACAGGAGGAGGCTCTAGCTGGCAGCGCCCTAACCCCACAACTTGACGAAGTGATTTGAAGCGAACTCTGTTCAGATGACATGTTTTGTGGCATCACACTAGCTCTTAAACCTTAGTGCACTTTGCTACAAAAGTGCTGGCAGGGCGCCGAAGCACTGAAGCACACTTTTCACATCAGCTCAGCGTGGTGTAGTCAACCGCCCTGAGAAGCTCACCGATCCGCCTGACAGCACTGCCAATACGCTGCTCGGTTGAACACTTCGAGAACACGATCTCTAGGACTTCTGGACGAGCCTTAAGGCACTGGAGAACTTGACGTGGCAAAAGAGGTGTTCCCTTCAGCACCTGGAAGCCAACCTGTGTAACCTGATTAAGTCGTCCCACAAAGGAAATGTATCTTGAGCTCAAGGATGGTACTCTTGCAGGCGGTGCTTCGAAAACAAACCGTCCGAGATTCTCAAGAAAAAATTTCCGGAGGGATAGCAACTTAATGCGCACGCTTCTGCATTTATTATTAGCAGCGCGGCCTCCTGGGTTGGCTCTCGAATCTGCACTAGACGCTTGCGCTAACGCAATAACTTCGGCTTGCTGCTCCGGACTCACCACACAATAATGAATCAAAAAATGCAGCGGGAAGAAATCAAGAGGGTAGTAATGGCAGGCCGCGTCGCGGTCGCAGCGAAACAAATGCCAGGCCTACAACCTACCGATGTCCTCGAACCCCTGATGCCGACCTCTTGGCCTTAATCCCTTGATGCCGACCTTTTGGCATTAAAAGGCCAATATGCCGACGTATTGACCTTTGGGCGCTAAGTGCCTTAGCTAGATGTGTCCAGAAATGCCACAGAATGCAACGCGTATGCTGAATGAGCTGGCAACCTGTGAATGTGCAACCAGGGCAACACGGATCCTTGAGTCCAGACTCCCAGCGGAGGTGAGATCGCTGAACTTCCGAAATCGAACCAGACAGTTACCTGGATCTTCCAACCACCACAAGGCCTGGCTACCCTTGGGTCGTGAGAGGACCTTTGGGTAAGGTGGATTGGACGTCACGGGTTCCCGATGCCGGGTGCCGAATAGGGTAGACTTTAAAGTTGGCTGAGATGCGCAAGTGCTGGGTTGGTGAAGGTTTGGTTCCGGGAACTGTTGGCGGCTTGTCGATGCCAGCTGTGAAGAAGTCGACGCAAGCCTCACGGGCGGTATCTAGACAGTTGGAGGTAGAGGGGTACAAAGGCGTGATTGTCAAGGTATCTTATGTATCTTACGTGAGTTACCCTATGTATCCGGCGGAGTAGAGCGGTAAAAGCGACGCTTTTCCGAAACAAAGATCGGAGCCCGCGCATTAACCGACCCTACCTGACCTTTATCCGCACCTGGCGACGCCTGCACTCAAGGTAACGCGGAAACCAATGCCGAAGTACCCAAATCCTGATATCGTACAATAGCTCCAGAACATAATCACAAATCCACTGAAAGACGATGGGCATACACTAGATAACAAGGTTGCAATGGAGCACTCTGTTGGCCGGTTGCCGAAGCAGAGAGATGCACAAATATGGAACGCAAGGCACACGCAAGAAGTTATTCAACCCAGAGACCTGGCTCTAGCCTATGCGGGGAGTACCAGCGACAGCGCAAGTATGGAATGGAATATGAAGGCGCTATGGCGTCAGTAGGCTCAATGCTACTTACACCAAAGCCAAGCTGAGGCAGTTAAAGAGTTATTTTGGGGATTATCAAATGTGTTGATAATCACAGTAAGACACGCAACGATTTTTTTGTCTTGAGCCAAATTCGGGGTAAACATATTCGCGTGGGACCGTTCAGCTTTGTTCTACACATGTTACTCTAGATACAGGCCTGGGAGCATCAGTTTCTTCAACTAAGGGGGTATTTATGTAGGGCATTATATGTGTATGAAAGGGGTCATTAAGTGGAATACTAGGAGTTTAGACAATATCTCTCATGCTTGGGTAAGGGCTCAAATTCAACCACCGCCAGTGGTTGCTTTTGCGGTATGCTAGAGTATCGACGTACGTATTTTTGATGGGAATCCCCCCATTCACAATGCTTTTGCTAACTCCCTAGTCACCTGGCCTGTATCCAATGCAGAGCTACCATGGGCAGTAGGTCGCGCAAATGATGTGAATATATGTGAACTGGCTTCGTAAACCGCCACGCCTCAACTCTGACAGCTTAAAAAATTGAAAGAAAACGGACCTCATCCCTGGCTGGTGCATACCTTAGGTTAGAACGCTTTATAAACTACCTGCCACACAACGCTGCATGGGGCAAGAAAACCCAGCCTATCAGGGTGGTCGTCAGCAATATGATGGCAGCCGCTCCACTCCCAAAAGAATGAGAGGGCTGGCGTTCTGTATGACTGTCAAGGCGGAGAGAGATGCATACATCCTTAGCGAACATCATCTACAGAACCCTCAAAGGGAAGCTGAACGGGAAGTTAAAGCTAATGCTGCCTGTAGGAAACTTTGAGAAGTTGTGCGTCCTATAGCTGTAGCTTTGAAAGATGTGCGCTACCGTCACTGAATGCGTCACATCTTCGTTCTCCAAACTCTACCATGGCTATTTCTTGAATGCCTGGAGCCATCTAGTGCAAAGCACACAGAAGCTCAGACACATCACACATGCTCCCGAGTGAGTGTACTCAAATGAGCACAGTGGACAGTTGGGCAACTGTAGAAATACATTAGGGGTGGTGTTGTCTGAAGAAGTACAGCGTGCGACTAGCCGTACCAGTTGTACGCTGACCTTCCTGAGTAGAACTAGTTTGCAGGCCTCCCTCCAATGTGCTAAGCAAATCCTTCCAACATCACGGAGAACAAGCTAAAACACCATGATGGGTTCGAATTGAAACTTTGGACCTTGCTTGCGTGTCTTTGCAGGAGGGAATCTACAATTGTGAGCTTCATTGATCAGCAATAGACTTGAGGCATAACCATCTTCAACTCTGTAGCCAAGCTGCAGTGCCTGCATGCCTGTCCACAGGATCAAGCCCGAGAGCACTGCGATGGGCGACCAACGCATCACCTCTTGCCTCAAATTGGGTCTATAGAGTACTTTATGAAACATAAAGGAGGAAATAGAGGGGTTTACTCCCCCGCTGGGGGGTGTTCGCGAATCCTCCCGCTTCAGACTGTTGCTCCTCAGGGTAGCTTCAGACTCTGCGCAGAGGTCTACAAGGATGGTGATCTACAAGGATGGACATCTGACAGCAAAAGCCGTACTGGTCGTACTATGGCAGGGCGTCAGCATCTGAATTCTTAGTCACACTAGGTTTTTGGGCTAGGCAAGTCAACAGACACAGAACCCTGGGAAAGTCAACACAGGTAAGAGTAAACCCTTAACCCGGCCAACTTATACTTAAGTAGGGCAGTGACTGTGAGGTCTCTTTTTCCTTGAGCCAAA
>CAJNIZ010003570.1:94342-124356 GCA_905231905.1 Symbiodinium pilosum | reverse complement strand
AGGCATATGATTGTATCTGATTGTATCTATATACCTAACTTAAATACCTGTATATCTATACTTACATGTTCCTACAGTGGGAAGCCCCGCCAGCCGAGGCGGGCGCGCGCTAGCGTTTACAATAAAGGTGTGGGGTTGCAATTTTAATGGAGCAGAGTCTGAGGTTTGCGGCTCAGGATTGGAGAGCTCGCGTGCGTCTTGGGAGCCAGATATACTTCGAGCTAAACCCTAAACCACTAAATCCTAAACCCTAAACCCTAAGCCCCTGAATCCTAAACCCTAAACCCCTAAATCCTAAACCCTAAACCCCTAAATCCTAAACCCTAAAACCTAAACCCGTTATCCTGCAGCCCCTTCATCTGGCAGAGATAGAAGCCTGACTATGCTGAAAACGAGCCCTGCTAGTAAAAGGGCGTACATAACGAGAATGCGGTTTGTTGGTTTAGGATTTAGGGTTTAGCGCCTAGGGTATGTTTTGCCACTGAAATCTGAGGATCGTAATGGAACAGTATTGCCTGTAATTCAGGCTTCTGAATGAGAGTTTCTCAAAGCGACCCCACATATAGGGGCTCCGAGAACTCCCCTAAGGCCTCACATGCCGCTACCGCTAGCTCCCCTGTATAATTCCCTATATAATCCCATTTAAGGAAGTTTAGACCTTAAACCCGCAACTAGAATCCCCTATAGTTCAGATGTCGCTAGGGCCCTTAGGGTACGTACCTCTGTTCAGAGAAACTCCACATTACCCAACCCTGAGATCGAGAACTGACCCGTTAAAATCCAAAGCCCCTAGGGCTTAGGGTGTAACGGTTACAGAGTTTATGGGTTAAGGGCTTGAGGCTGTAGCTTTTACGTAAGGTTTAAGGGCTTGGGGTTTTGGGGACAGAACTAGACATGCTGGCGGTTGACAGAAAATGCGAGACTGGATCCCTACAGTAGTCAAAAGTCCCTACATACCATCATCCCCTGCCAAAGCTCCTGCAACAATTCCTATCCCACGGAACCACCAATTAGTAAAGCTCTGAGCCCGAGCTCTAAATCTTACAAGCTGAACTTGCAGTCAAGGAAAGGCCATGCTGCATGGGTAGCGGTGGGTATGAACACGGTTAATCGAGATGTTCGGTTTTGTGCTTTTTGTCAGGAACATGAAGCACCAAAGTGGGCCCTGCAAACACTACAGTCCTTGCAAACCGGGCCTGTATGGGGTTCCCCGCCCATTTATTCTAATGAACTTTATGTACACCCAGAACAGATCGATAATTCCATCGTTTGGGGCTACAGAGCTCAGGAGCCTCAGCCATGACGCCGCATTCTGCAATGGAAAGGTGGTCCAAAATCAATTCGAAACCAACAGCCCCGCAGCAGTCTCCACCACTACCTGAAACCCAGCTGTAGCCCCAACTACCTACAGCATGCTGGATTGCACCTAATGATAATTGAGAAGGTCACTGATTGCACTAAACAGCAAGCAACGGGGTACGCCCCAAATCCTAAAGCCCATAAGCCCTAAATTTAATGCCCTAAACCCTGAACCTAAGCGCATCCCTGCATCATCAATGCCTCAGCCAACCTTCCCTATTTCTCCTTCACGCTCCTTCTCACCCGAAGGTGGTAAAGTATGTTTCCAAGGTTACAGTTGGCCAATATCCTATGTGGTGTGGCATAACCATATGAGTACGACGAATGTTGCTTATAGCCCCTAAACTTTATAATAGCAAGGGTAGGTATAATCAAAATGTCTGCTGTCAGCACAAAACAGTAGTTTAAATTTTCTTTTCCACTATCCCTATATAGCCCCTATATGTACCCTATTCTATTGTAGCAGCTGGTGAGGCAGCAGCCTGGGATGAGTATCATTGTCGCCAGCCCAGAAGCATACGCAGGGGTTACCTTTTTGGGGTAAGGACTATAGTATACTTGGATCTATATTGGGGTCCCCCTGTTTGGGGAAGCTACCAAGTAACATCAGTCAGTAGTAGGAGTGAGTTGGAGCAGGCGTAGTTGTACTGGTGTTAGTCTTGTCTTGGCGGCAGTGACCCCAACCCTAGACCCCTGACCCGAATCCCTGGTAGTTGAGACTTTGCAGTATGATGCAACACTCCTACGTTCGCTAGAAGCTGGGCAAAAAACTAAACCCTGAAATGACCCTAAATCCTAAACCCTAAATCCTAAACCCTAAACCCAGCCAACCAATGGCTACGGCGCTCCATGGGTACCAGGAGAGTCAGCCCAGCTGTGTTGGAAGATCCACCCCTTACAGGCGTTTAATGGGGAGGACCTGCGCTTCATGTTGAGTAAGGCTTATGCTTGAACACTACCCTGGAGCTGCAGGCTTATACATACCCACCAGTTTGGGCGCTCCAGCACGTGAATTGGTATTTACGAGTACCTTGTGTGAATATAAGCCTTAGGGGTACGGATTGAGGGTTTGAGCTAGTTTTTGGCTGTAGTGTTGCGCAGGGTTGTCTGTGCTTATCATGTTTGAATTGCATTTGGTGACGGGAATTCGCTACGGTTTACGGTTTAGGGTCTGGGGTTTAGGACAGGGACGGCCGCGAACGTGCAATGGACACTGGTCACAACGTGGCGATAACTGGGTCAAGTATAATTAGAAAGCATGTGACAATTTTTGGAAGAGTTCTTGCACTTACTTGAAGATGACTGCAATTTGAGGAGCTTGGCTGAGGGTTTCGGATTTCAAGTTTCGAGGGCCAAGTCGACTGTGGACAGGGCTGATGGAATCCTGGCTGCCTTTCAAAACTGCTGATACTAAAAGTCCTCCATGACCTTACTATTCTGTGAGACTATAATTCCCAAGGTATAAGGCATATAGGGTCACGCAGGATTTCTAGCGTCCACCGAATGTCGAGACCCAAAAGGCCCAACCCTGAATGGTAGACCTTCAAGACCAACCAAACTTAGAACTACTTGGCGTCCCAGTTTCGTGAGCTTTAAAATTTGAAGCCAAAGATTGAAAATTCCACCTAAATCCAAAGTAACTGTAAGAACCCCTACATAAGCTCTAAACCCTAAAAAGCCTAAACCCTAATGCCCGAACCCTAAAGCCTGAACCCTAAACGCTGAGTCTTTGTATCTGGGGTCATAGACTAGTGTCCCCAGTAACCCCTTAATAATAAGGGTGCCCTTTTTCCAAGTGCTCAGCTTTAATAAGAAGACCACGAAACAAAAAGAGACAAAGAGTGACGCTAAACCCTAAACCCTAAACAGAGCCTGAAACCTGAGAATGGGGCGCCCAACTTGCGCAACTAGTTTTAGGGTGTTCAGGCATTAGGGTTTGAAGGGATTCGGGTTTAGGGTTGATGGTTTCGGGATGATTAGGGGTTACACGTTCACCTGTCAGAAAAGCGCGATTAGGGTTCAGGGTGTGGGGTTTAAAGCTTTTCAGGGACCCGAAAAGAAGCCGCTGTTTAGAAACTCATACATTCCGGCTAGCGGCCTGTCCAAACTGTGCCCAAAACATGAGAAAAAGATCAGAACTGGCGCCGCACCGTGATAATCTTCACACCCAACTTTCTCTTCCTTCATGTGGGTTTAGGATCGTGTTTAGGGTTTAGGGTTCAGGGTTTAGGGTTTAGGTGCCAAACATGTTCAACATAATTACAACTTATCCCATTTATTGGACTTCGTGACATGAACTTGCAACAACGACCAAGAGAAATCAAACATCGTGCTTATCACATGCGAAGGTGGGACCCCCCGCCCCGAACCCTAAAACCCCAAACCTTGAAATTCAATTCCTACCCTAAACCGAAACCCTAAACCCTAAAACTCTGAAATTCTTACCTGGACCCTTAAAGTAGCACAAATGATAGGCCAAACCACGGTTAGATAGCCCAACAATTATCGAACGGCATTTTAGGGTTAAGGGGTTTAGAGTTTAGGGCTTATTGAAAGACATTTTGGGCCAGTGGGTATCCCTAGCTTGCGAGCCATCGACCCTAACTAGAAGGGTTTAGGGTTTACGGTGCAAGGTTTAGCCTTCTTACTAGCACGCATTGCAAGGTTACAGGTAGAGGATTTAAAAGGACCGCATTCTGAAACCCTAGACCCTAAGGCGTAAACCCTGAACCCTAGAGCCGCATAAGGGCAGCACTCGGTTGCCATAGGGTCATCATGGCTGCAGTGTTTCACCTGCTATTTTGTTGCAAAGGTTGAAACTATGGGCCCCTAGTGTGGGCCCTGACTCCTGGGGTACTCATATGCCTATGATATACGTTATACAGCCCTAGAAACCCAGTTGAGGGCCCAGGACCCTAGAATTGTTTGAGTTCTGAGAACCCTAAACCCTCACCCCAAACCCTTATCCCTAAACTCTAAACCCTACTTGTTTATGCGATTGGGGTCTGGGGCTCAAAGCTCGCGACTTTGTGTTGAAAGAGCGATCCTGCCCTAGCTAACAGATAAGTTGAGGCTTACATGAGCTATAGTCTAAGCTCCCTAAAAGGGGGATATATGGGGGATTATATTGATATAGGGCCTATCAGGGGGGATGCTAGGAGTTTAGACGATGGCTTCCATGTTCAGAGCTATAGCTTATGGACTTCGTGCCCTAAGACCAGAAGTGCGCAGTCGCTGCTCTATAGTATCCCGACTTTAACGGTCAGGCTGTGTATGGCTTAGGGCCCAGGGTCGAGGTCGAGGAATTGGATTGCGAGGCTTAGCTTGCCATTCTCTGAGAGTCCAAGTTTCCTAGAGGATTCAAGCATGTTGACACGAGGTAGGTACATTGCGAAAACAGTTGCGCTTCTGCGTAGTAGTACTTACAAGACATTGTAGGAAATTGCTTGGTTGTAACTCCGGCTTATGCCTACGTACCTTGTTTTAACCCTGAACCCTGAACCCTGAACCCCATGAGGTCTTGGCGCCTTCTACAATAACCAGCCTCTTCCCAGTCCTAGGTGTGTCTTGTGAAGCCTAGATGTGTGGACAATATTGACAGGTTCTGGCTCGCTACTTCGGGTTTACGGTCTGACGCTGTAAGGGTTTAGGGTGTTGCTCTTATATTACAGATGTTACTCCTATGATTATTTATTAGTACTACAATGATTCCAAGTCGGAGTTGACACCCAGTCGGTTGAGGCTTTAGAGTTTAGGGTTTAGGGTTTAGGATTTACAGTGCGCAATTTGGATTCAGGGGTTTTCCGAGAGATGGGGACTGAGATCTCTGGTGCTCAGTGTTCAGACCCTGCCGTGGCAAGGGTTAAAGGTGTCGGATTTTTAGGGGTTTAAGTTGTAGGGTCGACCCAAAACATAAGGTCTGCACTGTTGTAGGACATGTTGGTGGTTCGAGAAATTCTCCCTTTTTACCTCTGCCTTGGAAAGTTTGTGACGTCCCGACCCAAATACCCACACCCTAAAACCTAAACTCTCAACCCTAAACTCTAAACTCTAAACCTTGTCTTCGCAAGACTTTCAGACCCTGTTGTAAGTCACTCATAAGAGTTTTAGCTTTCGACATCCTAGGGTTATGTTGCAGCGTATGCTGGCAAAACCCTAAATTAGGGTTAAGGGTCTAGGGTTCAAGGTTTACGGTTCAGGGTTTACCCAGCGAAGCTGAGTTGAATCCACCCATGCCCTGTGTGAAGCCAAGCCCTTCAACCACTTCCCAGAAGTGGTAGCAGGGTATGAAGTTGCCGTACTCAAAGGGGCAGTTCAGCAAAGCTTCATATTAGCCTCCACACAGGTACCAGACAGCCGTCTTACAGTTTCATATTCGTCGGGGATGTTGCCTTTGATGACAGTCGTGCCATTCTTGCACTGATCTCAAAGGTGAAGGGTCTCTCGACGGACGACTGTATCCACTCCAGCGATCATACGCTGTATCTTTTCATGAGCCGCATCTTCATCAAGAGTCCCGGTTGGCAGTCATGAGGGACTTGTGCTCCGCTGACTTCACCACATCGCCATTGGGTAAGTCTTCATCATAAAAATCTCGGCTACAACACTTCTTGGCGTATTCTTAGTACTTGGTCGCTAAGAAGGTCAAAAGTCCAGCTAGGGTTAAGGGTCTAGGGTTCAGGGTTTAGGGCCCCTTAGTAATGTGGTGCTTTCCATTTGCTTTTCCATGCCCTTACATACCCCTCCCTTAGCCCTACATCCAGGGAACTTCCGTGAAGTTCCAGACTAGAGTTTAGGGTTTAGGGTTTAGGGTTTAGACCCTGGGAACCGACCTTCAAATGGCATGCAGGGCTTAGAGTTCCTTCATTGTCGGGCTACGGGCTCAGTATCCTATGAGCTACATACAGTCAATATTTCCTACATAGCTTAATGGACATGAGTTCCGTCTTAGACACTATACTAAACTACAAAGAGGGACCCCTATGTCCACTGGTAAGGATCTCTTGGTAAGACGAATACTGGCAGTAGCTCATATGAGCTACAAACAATACTCCCCAAATGGTTGCAGAAATGGACATGGGTTCCTCTGGAGAATAGAACGTTACAGGGACCCCCCCCCCATTTTTACGGTGTTTTGGGTGTTTCTTATCAGGACGCACTCCAATGTATACAAAACCTAAAATGTCCTACCTACGCAAAAATGGGGGCCCATTTACGTACCTTTCTGTTCCTATAAGGGTTGTCTGAACTACAAGACTGACCCCTATGTCCACCTTCAATGGGCCTGGGACGCCCAAACCCTAAACCCCATATCCTAAGCCCTAAACTGTCCCTTGGGAAGGCTAACATTGACATGACAGTAGCTCATATGAGCCACTGTCTAAACTCCTAGTATCTTCCTTAATAACCCCTATGGTAGTCCCCTATATAATCCCCTATATAACCCCCCCCTTAAGGAGTTTAGACTATGGCTCATATGTAGAGTAGAAGGCAGATAAGAGGAACAACCAGGTTTGTTGCGAGACACAAGTCTGCCGCCAAGATTTTACTTGTTTAGAGCATAAGCCTATACCTAAGGTATAGGGTAGTGAATGGGTTTGGGTTAGGGTTTGGGGTTATGGGACAGTGCAAGATTTTTTCCATCCGGGGCATTATCTGAACTCCCTGGAGAGCAAGGCGCCTCACCAACTGGCGCTTCCTGGCGGGAAAAGACGGGCCGTAAACCCAGATTCCTTAAGTCAAGGGCCAATTGTCTGGGGGCTCCTCAACATGTGATACAAGACCTCAAGTCACAGCATCTGGTGCCCACGGACCGAGAGTTTTTACTTTCCGAGTTGAATCTGTACTTAGCAGGCAGGGGTGATCCGGTGCCAGCTAGTCGCAGGCACGCAGACCTACAGCAAAATTCTTGAAGTCTGTGCAAGAGTATCTTGTGAATGGGCACATGTTCTTTCTCACGAGAGGGTAACGCCCACGGAACATGACAATACATAAGAAGCTTTGGAACCTCTAGCGGTCCTTCATAAGGCTATTTTGTGAAACTTCTGTATCATGGGAAGGCACACTGATGCTACGGAACGCGTGAACCCAAAAACGGAAACTCTAAACCCTCTATAAGCCCTTGACCCGCCCCAATCCACAACAAGGAATCGATGCACAGCTAGTCCAAGTGAGAGGCACTTTTGATTGAATTGCTTCAATAGAGGTTTCTCAAAGTTAGGGTGCCCTTAGAGACCCTATGTCTGGGGGATATCATCAGGATTCTACGAGCTACCCTTAAGGGTTACAGAAGGAACGTTTTAAATAAGTTTCCAAATCCCTGCGCACTTCAGAACTTCTGATGCCTTTTGGATAGCTTGATGCATGCTTGAGAAATGGCACTGTTGAAATTGGTCTTCTACGGAACCACTGTTGGAGCACGACCTACACTTAGACCCTGCCCGTAAACTCTCGTATCTAAACCCCGGCACTAATCCTTGAACCTCACTTTTCCACAGGTAATCTATACAAATGGCAGTTCCCTAGGGATCTAAATAGCCCAATATAGGTAATATCTACAGGCTTTAGGGCCAAATGTAGGTATTATTTGTATTCATGGATCCCTAGGGGTTAGTATGCATAAATAACAAGATCCCGAGTTCAGACCCAAAGCTATAGTCCTGGTTATAGGGGTTTAGGGTTTAGGGCGGTGGGATCCCCCAAAAAGTACCCTACTTTTGCGAAACCTCGAAATATCAGGACGCTGGCCAACATGAGTTAGAGCTCCTAACCACCTCAAACTGACTGGCTGGGGGTTTAGGGTTTAGGGTTTAGGGTACGTATGTATTCCCCGGCCATAAAATGATTTTCAATGATTGTTGCATTCCTAAATCCTAAGCCCTGAACCCCAAGTCCTGCACTTTGAACCCGAAATAAGCATTCACATCTTCCTCCGCCGTTCTTTCGTCTCTACCTAGCCCTCAAAAGTAGGCAAAGGGATGGTGCAAAACTCCCAAACCGCAAGAAATCGTCCAAGGTGCCATTATCCTATGTACTTTTTCTTGCTTGCCATAGTTTCCTGCCTTACTTGGCAGCTCTGTGAACCGTGGGCACGTGGGAAGCGGGCACTTGCCCGCCATTTGTGAAGCCGCTTCCCACGTGCCCACGGTTTCACCTAGCTGCCAAATATGGAAGGAAATTATGGCAAGCAAAAAAAAGTACGTACTTTGGGGGTCTACACCCTAAGCCCTAAACCCCAAACCCCGAAACCTAGACCCTCCTGAACCCTGAAACCAGCAAGCAAGCCAAGCCTCAGGCGCAGCGGGTGCTGGAGAAGGCCTGTAGAACCCAGCTAGGGTTTAGGGTTTACGGTCTAGAGTTCAGTGTAGGGGCCTTAAGGATATACAGGGTTTAGGGATTTAGGGTTGCAGGTTTTAGGGATTCAGGATTCAGGATCTGCGGATTTAGGGTTCAGGGTTTAGGGAATGACGTAGAGGGTTGAGAGTTTAGGGTTGTGAGGCTCAGGCTTAAGTCACCTAAACAATTCCCAATATGGAGAATCATATGGAAAAACATGGACAAATAAAGTGGACATCTGGTTTATGTAGTGGTTTTATGTATGATGTACTGTGATGCCCAAAATAATTACCAATATCAATTGAGTTCTACTGGAGGACTAGGAAGTATCCAGAAGCCCATGGATTGCATCCACTTTCAGTCTGACATACATCCCCAGAGAGCCCAATATACCTTAAGTTAGGACTATACCCTAGATGGTACTAGGGTCCCTAATATGGTTTAAGCTATATTCCCCTAAACCCTAAACCCTAAATCCTAAACCCTAAACCCTAAATCCTAAACCCTAAACCCTATATTCCTTAATTAAGGGGTATTGGGCTCCATGGGTCCTAAATCACAAGAACCTTGCGGGTTCTTTTGTAAGGAATAAGGGAATAAACCCATGAATAACATATTTCTTATTCACTTCTAAGCCTACATCCTATGTATCTATAATTCCTTATGCCCTACTAAGCCTTAGCCCTGAACCTTATATGATCATGTGTATGTATATGTATATATCTATACACACACACATATTCCTTATTTCCTACTAAGCCTAAACCCTACACCCTACATATAGACATATATATCTATATCTACGCACATATTCCTTATTCCTTACTACCTACTAGGCCTAAACTCTAAACCCTATATGTATATGTATATGTATATGTATATATATATATACCCTACCATGCCCCAGTAAGGAATGACGCCCTGTTACTCCACGTCCCAAGATTCGGAGCCAAGCTTCTCAACTGATGGCATGAAATCGGGATCCCCAAACAGGAAACCCCAAGAAGTGACAGGGTTTAGGGGTTTAGGGTTTAGGGGTTTAGGGGTTTAGGGTTTCGGGTTTAGGGGTTGAGGGTTTCAGGGGTTTAGGGTTTAGGGTTTAGGGGTTTAGGGTTTCAGGGGTTTAGGGTTAATTGAATCAATGTAGACCCCTGCTTAAATGAACCCCTCCTTTTTAGGGGTTTAATGTTAGGATCCCTACGGCCGTTAATATTGGGATCCCTATTATGATCCTTTTTGTTATGGGAGGGGGTTTATTAATCACGGGTCTAGATTAGTAGGAACCTAATACGAATATAGCTACCAGGGTGCTGGTATTCCTCTTAACATTCCTACTATATTCTTGAGCCCAACACCCCAAAGCCTAAACCCGAAAGCGCAAACCCGGAAGACTAAACCCAAAAGCCTAAAGCCTAAGCCTAAACCCGAAACTCTATCACGCAGAACCTAAACCCTACATTCTAGGGGTTCCCTGATTGGGGTCCCCATTAAAGCGCTTTCAGTCTCAGAGGTCGAGCCGGAAAGAATCAGCATCAGCAGGGCCCAACCAGAAATTGGCTTACTGGTGCTTAGAGGGCAGCTTAGTAGGGAATAGGGATTAGGCCCTAAACCCTAAACCCTAAACCCCAAACCCTAAACCCTTTTATGGGTTTTGGGCTTAGGGGTTTAGGTTTAGGGTGGAGGAGGGAATATCGGAATGATTACGGGAGTATAGATGAGGATCATATAGGGATTACTACCCTAAACCCTCAACCCCAAACCCTAAACCCTAAATCCTAAACCCTAAACCCTAAATCCTAAACCCTAAATCCTAAACCCCAAACCCTAAAGGGACACCCACTCCCCCTTCAGCACCGGTAAGTTGGATCCTGTACATGTCAGAGCTGCCAATGCTGGGGATTAGGTTTTAGGATTTCGGGTTTAGGGCTTGAGGTTTAGGGTTTTGGGTTTAGGATTTCGGGTTTAGAGTTTAAGGTTTAGGGGTTTGGGTTTAGGATTTCGGGTTTAGGGTTTAAGGTTTCGTGTTTAGGGTTCTTCTACGTCAGAGGAGCCGACAACACCTTGATCGACCCGCCGTCTTCACCATCTGTATTTGACCTTTGCTCCCTAACTCTGCTGGAAGGTTCTATCACAACTATTAAAAGGAGGTTTCCCAAAAGTAGGGGACCTTTCGGGGGGTCCCTATAATAAGGATTGTAGTATATATTGGGTTCAATATTGGGGTCCCCCCTTTTAGGGAATTTGCCATAACTTCCTGGATTCCCCGCCTTTAGGATTTAGGCTTTATAGTGTTTAAGATTTAAGCTGTTAAGGCTTAGTGAAACCCAAGGCCAGGCCCCAGTATCCTCAATAATTGCATGAAATTCGCCGAGGCTGGTCCAGGTTCAGGGCATTTGGAACCCTCTGAGGTTTTGAACCATTAGAAAGGCTTTCAACACCTAGAACCTGACAGGGACAGCAGGCAAAGTGCATTGGAACACAATCGCTCAAACTGAGATTCTGGCTTGCCAAGGTTCGTAGAGGTGACCTGATACTTTTCCAAGCCTCTGGTGGAAGGCCTTCTGGGCTTCCCATGGGTCTTGACAAGGCAGCGAGCTGTCGCTTTAGCTCACGTGGCTCCATCTCACTTGGATGAGTCATAAACACCCTTTTGCTGGCCGCACCAAGACCCTAAACCCTAAACCCCAAACCGCGTGCAGTGGTGGGGAGCCAAGTCAAGTTCCACCCTCAACAATGACAATGAAATTCCAAGTATAGGGTTAGGGTTTGGTGTTAGTCCAGCGTTCCAATCGACAAATGAAAGATTGTGCTCTTGCTCTAGCCCACGTAGTCTTGAAGAAGTCACGACTCTAAGGGTCCAAGGACCCAAATACTCGGGCTTCAGGTCCCAAATAGCATTTGGACCCTAAAGCCCTATTATTTGGGTCCTTGGACCCTCAGTGGAAGGGAGGTTCTTCATGGAAGCTGAACACGGGCCCCTTTTGTCGACTACTGTCCGTTGTGAAGGGGCCTATATGGGGCTGCATGTAAGATTGAGAAGGGTAGCCTTGAATCGCATGCTGGAGCCCAAAACCTTAAACCCTGAACCCTAAACCCTAACTGTAAATCACTCGGCGCTGAACCAATAAATCCTCTTCTCTAACCGTTGACCCGTCAACATACATCTTACATCCTCCCAAACAGAGTTTCCATAAATGGGCATTCCGCCAAAAATAAACCCCAAACCCTGAACCCCAAACCCTAGGCCCTAAACCCTAAACCTCAAACCCTAAACCCTACATCCAAAACCCCAATCCCTACACCCTAAACCCTAAACCCCCAACCCTGAACCCCAAACCCTAAACCCCAGACCCTAAACCCCAAAGTACTCTGACTCTGACCTTTCTTATGAACCAGCAAAGATCCCCAACTGTTGGGTAACCCCGAATGGCCTCGGCTGATTCGCCAACGGCCGCTGTTTCTGCACACAGGCTGGAAGTAAAGCAGCTGAAGTATCCGGGTTAAGGTTTTAGGGTTAAAGTTTAGGGTTAAGTTTTGAGAGTGTAGGGTTTAGGGTAGTGTATGGGTAACCATAAACCAAAAAACCTTGATACCTGTCACGTCTATAGAGTTGAGGGATTTAGAGCCTGCAGAACAAGAGGATGCATACCCCACACCCACAGCCACCATATGATATAGCTATAGAAGGGTCCTCTTTTGGGTGGTTGGGATTTCCAAACTTTTCCTACTATGGTAGATGGACCAAACCCTGCATGGTGTTCGTATCTTTTCAGTTTGTTTATCATACTTGCGAGGGTTCATGTGATCAGGCCATGCGAGGTTTCAACAACAAACAGCTCCTGACGTTACGCGACATGTTTTAGTTGTGCAGGTCCTTGGAACCTGATCAGTTTACCTAAAGCCTACCAGGCGCTTCCGGTACGATCAGGCAAAACAATGTTCCAGGACGTGTGTACTGTTGACACTAAACCTCCTGCATGTCTTCAATATACCATAATACCGTAATTCACAAAACACAAAGTACGGCCGGTGATGTTGGATTTTTGGGTATCCACCTTCGGACCCTAAAACCTAGACCTCGAACCCCAAACCTTAGGGTACTGGAGGGTGGATGTTCAGGATTACTACAGGGGGCCAAATAATTACCAATATCATGTTGAGGTCCATTTGACTTGAGGTACCATAGATCATAATTATATAAGGAATATGTAGCCATAATGTTGGTAATGATTTAGGCCCCTAGATTATGTGTGCGTTCTTGAGGTCCACGCTTCTTTCTCTATGGTTAAGGGTTTTGCTTCAGGGGGCTCACCCCCACGGCCCAGTACGCAATAGTCATGCGCTTGGGGAATGTAAAACAAGAAATACTTACTTAAGTTTTGGGGGAGTAGAAAGTCATTGTATACTTCGGCCTGTAGGGTAAGGGATTGCAGCTTGGGTATAGGTCAAACCTACACTCAACAACGCAGGATTCGGGAGTTTGGCTGTGTGAAGACTATTCGCGCCCAGTTATACGCCCTTAACTTTAACCCTAAGCCCTGAATCCGAGATTATATGAGCCATAGCCTAAACTCCTAGTATCCCCCTGACTAACCCCTATGTTAGTCCCATAGTCTAGTTCATATAGGCAGGCTCTCACCCTAAACCCTAAACCCTTAACCCTAAACCCTAGACCCTAAACCCTAAACCCTTAACCGCTCTCTGAAAGTTGGAAGGTTGGCGGGAAGCAGAAGAACGATGTTGAAAGGCCGCATAGAAAGCAAACCTGTCCCCTGCGATGCCTGGTTATCTTAATGGTAGTTTTTGTTTTGTTTTGTTTTTGCGGGTTTAGGGTTTAGGGTTGTAGTCTTACTGGTGCTTAGGATGCACGAAGGGAATATAGTCCCTACATACTCCCTATAAATGTTGTATTCCCTTATTCCCTACTAACCCCCAGTAGGTGGAAAGGAACGGAGGAATGGATCCGTGTAGGCCCTATAAAATCGATATACATACTGTAGATAGATTGTTTGTTCCATTCCTTCATTCTCTAGCAGCAACCTGCAAGGCAGTCCCAAACCCCAATTAGACATATCCCTACTAACACCTCGGTTTTATTTCAGTTTCCCTGTGTTTTGGATTCTCAGTTCTCAAGTAACAACCAGCACATTCTACTAGCTGAGGTGATCACCTGCAGAATTGTTTTATCAGTGGCTTGATGCGAAATGCATCTCCCGTTCGAGCTTAAGGGACTTTCGAACAGGACGGATACATCACCCCAACTCCCCCAAACCGAAAACCAAAGCCTAAACCACTGCAACCCACCCGAATTCCTAAACCACACAAGCCAAGTCCTTAAACTCAAGTACTTACAATTCACAACACTAGTGTGCTCGCTTTTGAAAACACATGGAGCCATAGCATTTTCTGACCACTAAGTAGCTAAACCAAACTCCAACACCCAAACCTGGCGATTTTGGCAATTTACCCCGGTCATGACTTGAGAGTCTTGCAACACTGCAATGCACCCTAAATCTCAAAAACATGCCTTGAAGCCTACAACAAACTCATTCCCAAGCCCTGACTGAAACCTTGAACCTATTCTACCCCTGACCTGAAACTAAACCTGAAACCTTTAACCCTAGGCCTAAACCTTTTAGCTGATCCCCAAACCTTGTCAACCTGAACCATAAGCCTTAAAACCTAAAACCCTAGACCCTAAACCATACCCTAAGGGTCCAAGGATCCAACCCAAATACCATTGATATTGTAGTATTTGGGCCCTAAAACCCAATTATCTGGTACTATATGACCCTATATAGTCCCCATCTATCCCTACATATTTATCCCCCTATAACCCCTTTAAAGGGACCCTATTATTTGGGTCCTTGCACCTTAGGGATAAAACCTGTCCGAAGGCCCTGGCAGCCAACCTCCCGTTCGCGCCGCTGCTCCATGGCAATGCGCGGGTTCCACTTCCGCCGGTACCTTGGTTTAGGGTTCAGGGTTCAGGCTTTGGGGTGTAGAGGCTTAGGGTTTAGGGGTTTTGGGGCGTAGGGTGTAGGGATTGGGGTTTATAGCTTTGGGTTTAGAGTTTGGGATCTTTCCGGCCTGGCTTGGAGGTTCAGAGTATTTATAACACAACTCCCTGTACTGCGTCCAGGCTTTTCGGTTGAGGGTCTCGGCTACAGGTCGTACGACTGATGGGCAAAATCCTGCGTGGCCCTGACTATGATCGACCAGGTTCTGCAAAACTGGCCCTTCAACGCTTCTTTCGAAAAGCTTGACGCAGGGAGACAAGTTTCTTTCCTGTGATAGCCCCTATGTGAGCTGTTATCTAGAGCATCCGCTGTAAGCAAGCCCTATAATGGTCGTTTAGACTATAGCTCATGTGACGCTCCCCATGGTCTGACAGTAGAAGCAACGTTAGCAGCACATTCTGCCACTCAGGATCTAGGGGCCGCTGCTTAAAGCTATGAATGCTGGTTTCATTGGGCTTAGGCTTAGGGATTAGAATTTAGAGTTTAGGGTTTAGAGTTTGGGGTTTAGTTTAGGTTCTTTAGTTAGGGTGTAGCGTTTAGGATTTTGGGTTTAAAGCTGTGGATTATGCAAGCTAGTTTGACTTTACAGCCAGGTGCTGATAGCAGCCTAGGGTCTAAGGTAATCCTGCAGCATGCGCCTTTATAATCCATGAAGGAGAGCATGCCTACAGTAGAAGTCCTATGCCAACATGATACCTCTAATTTCCCTCATGATCCAAGCCTATGGACAACACCGACCCTGGGTCCCTAAAGTCTATGAACTATGCCTACCCTAGGCTAAACCCTAAACCCTAAACCTTGGGCTAATTGGGGTTTGGGGATTCCACTTTTCACGGCTCCTCGACCGCTGTAGGTTGTCTATAGCGGCCTAGGGCCTAGTCAGGTCACGTAGGGCACGTGGGATTCAACGAACACTCTCTTACCCAGAGGGTCCATGTACCCAATAACTAGGTACTTGGGATTTGGGTAATAGGAATTTTAGTATAGTTATTGGGTACTTGGACCCTTAGGGTTAATACTCTCCATGAATACCAAGCCCCCCGGAGCGTCATATGAATGAATGCATAGTGTATCACATGGGCTACTTTTCCTTGTGTAGCTAGTGGCATAGGTACTTACTGGGGATGCATTAGGGGCTACATTAAACTAGCAAAGGGACCCCCATGTCCACCCGTAACTTGCCCTTGGGAAGCCCAAACCCTAAGCCCTAAACCCTGAATTACCCCTTGGTACGCCCAGTGTTGACAGTAGCTCACATGTTTAAGGAGGCGGCAAGGTTCATAAGAAGAGAAAAGTGATTAAGTGCAGGCTTGAGTCATGAGGATCACGGACAGCGGACCCTGACATTTTGTTACCTAAACCTTAAACCCTAAGATCTAACCCTAAACCCGAAAACGTGATGTCATGGGAAAATATTTACTGTAGCTCATACCTGGGGGGGATACCTAAATCCTAACTCTAGACCTAAACCCGAGTCGTAGTATGCAAGACCGCAAGCCTTCTACCCAAAGAGGTCCCAGCGCTGACTAAGAGGGGGCTGGAAACTGAATGTTTTTGGTACCTGGAGGAATCCCAATACGTGGACCCCCAAAAGTATGTAAAATAATGGCCTTTATGGCTATTATTATGGGTTTAGGGCCAGGATTTGACATACTTTTGGGGTTTGGGTACTTATCTACTGAGACCCCTGGGGTCTAGCATCCTGATCAGACCGTTCTATTATATGCTCCAAGACAACCAACAAGCCGTGAACAACCACTTCCCGGGAAAGGATCCCAAGCTGCAAAAACTGGCTGCTCAGGAACGACTAACACAGGGGCCAAAATAACATCTAAACCCTAAACCCCCAAATAGCTGCCAACATCATGTTGAGATCTGTTGGAGGTATCCTATCCCATAACTGTACGAAGAATATGTCACCATAATGTGAAAATAATTTAGCCTGGTACCTTTTAGCTTTGGGTTGACTATTCAAGATTGGCCCTAAACCCTAAACGCCTGGCCCTAAAGGGTGGGTTTAGAGGTGGGGGATGGTTTGGGGGTTTGGGCCTGTTTAATGTTTAGCCCCGGCAAAGCATGCAAATAAGGCAATCAAACAAAGCACCATTCTGGGCCCAACGTATCTACCTAATTCCTAAACCCTAAACCCTAAACGCTAAACCCTAAACCCTAATTCCTAAACCCTAAATCCTGGCTGAGCAGCATATGTTCTCCTCGTGCGGCTGCTTTGCCCTTGGCTGCCAGCCCTGGCAGCAGCGTCGTTAGGGCTTAGGGTTCAAGGTTTCGGGTTTAGTTTAGGCCCTAAACCCTAAGCCCCCCACCCTAAGCCCGGAACCCTAATCCCAAGCATAAGGTCCTGAGTTGTTTGGCGTTGGAGGGTGTTCATCTCTGAGTTCTTGCATGGGAGGAACTTGCTGGGCAGCAGAAGCGGGGAAAGCATGCGCTTGTCACAGGGTCTAAGGTTTGGGGTTCATTGCTGAGGGTTTAGGGTTTAAGGTTTAAGCTGAAGACCTAGTGTGGCATGTTGAGGGGCTGATTCATGGAGCTGCATACAGGGGTTATGTGTAAGTTATAATAGGGTTATATAGAGGATATAGGGGTATATAGGGGTTATTCATGGAGATTGCCTCGGTTGAGGGGTTTAGGGTTCCCACTCATCCCTTGCGAGCAACTCTCATGGACCTTTGTGCCAAACCTTACGCACACAAAATCGAGAAGTGTACCAAGTTTTTAGGGTTTAGGGTTTAGGGAACTGGCATACAACTCCAGACATTCGTCCACATGAAGATGACCCATCAATAAGGGACCTGATGCATCTGACCATTTTGGAATCAGGCCCCACAGAAGCATACTACAGGGGAAATGCTGGGTCCAAACGCAATTCCCTATAATTGTTGCAGAAGTGGGCCCTGGGGCTTGGATTTCGGGGTTCAAGGTTTAGGCGTTCAAGCGGTTTAGCGTTTAGGGATTGCGGTGTAGGGTTGAGGGATTAGGGTTAAGGGTTGCAAGAGTAGAGCTCAGGGTTCAAAGATTAGGGTTCAGGGCTAGGAATTTGGGTTTAGGGCTGACTACGTGCACTGTAAACACTTAACGCTCTTACCCCTAAACCCTAATTGGTAGAATCCTTACTTTCTGGTTGTTTGGCATCCCTAAACCCTGCCCTTTCAAAATCCTCTAAATCCTAAGCTGCGCATCCTAAGCACTAAACCCTAAACCCAAAGCCCACACCCTGAATCCTAAAGTCCTATAAGCCCTGAGCGGGGTATCGAGAGCCATAGAATCATAGACCTCCCGCAAGCCCAACTACTAAATCCCAAAAGCCTAGAAAACCTAAACCTGAAACCCCAAACCCTAAACACCTAAAATCCCATAGGCCCATAATTGTGTATCCTAGGCCCTATAAACAAAATCCCAAACTCTAAAGCCCTAAACCCTCTAGAATCCCCAGTAACCTAGGACTGGCAAGGTCCCCCTTTTTGAATATAGCTTATCTTCACAAACAACGTAGGACACCCCAAAAAAAGGGAACAAGGGCTTGTTCAACACCACTGCAAACGCGTAATCCTAAACCCTAAACCCCAAACCCTACTCCCTAAAACCTAACCCCTAAAACCCTCACACCCTAGACCCTGAACCCTAAATCCTAAGCCCTAAACCCTGAACCCTAAACCCTAAAGCCACCCAAAACCCCACATCCCAAGCCCACACTCATCGTACCTCCAGGGGAGGAGCCCGGGGTCGACGGTTCCAACTGGCCTGCCGTGAGTTTAGGGATAGGGTTTAGGGTTTAGGGCTATAGGCGCTAGAGGGTTTAGGGTTTAGGTTAGTGTTTCGGGATTGGGGTTTAGGGGTATAGGGCATTCAGGGTTTTAGGATTTTGCGGGGCTTTAAGGGTTTTGGGGGCTTTAAGGTTTTTAGTTGAGGAATCTAGGATTTGGGGTGTTGAGGTGTGGAGTTTAGGTTTTGCGGACTGCGGGTTATAGGGTTCAAGGTCTAAGTGTTATGGATGCAGGGTTTGTGGGTTTGGGGTTGAGGGTTTGGGGTTCAGGGTTTTAGGATGTAGGGTTTGGGGTTTTAGGCTCAGGGCTTATGGGTCGCTCGATCAACAGGCCAACTAATTCTCGAATGATCACTGAGACCCCAGAAAGACAAGTATAAAGCAGTGACCTGCCCCAAAAAGCAACCATAAAAGCTGATTTGGTCTAGTTTTCACACACATGTGTCTTTGTCAGGCCTTATTTGGGCTTCCGTGCTAGTTTGAGGGAGTATTCACCCTAAACCCCAAGCCCTATTTACCCCTACATATCCCTGTACAATGTCTATAGAGCCTTTCGAAATTTGGGAGAGTGCCCCAAATTTGCCAGGATGGTTCAAGTAAGGCTGCGAAGGTCTCACGAACTTAAAGCCAACACGGTTTGTGGGCTAAGGTTTCGGGATCTTACCAAGACTAAGAACAAGAAATAGGTAGTATTATAGGGGGTAGTTAAAAAGCATAGGGGTTTATTTGGGAGGTGATATACAAAATCGGAAAACTGTGATAAACCCTAAACTCCGGCCCCCAATGTTGAGACTCAACGGACGCTGTCTTTCGTAGGTGCAGAACGGTAAAGGCTCATTTCTGCAGCAAGCTAGTTATAAGCCCTAATTACCCTGGTTCCTTACGTATTCAGGACTATATTCGGGACAGAACTAAACTACAAGAGGGATCCATTGTCCCCTGCTAAGGGCCCCTTAACGAGGCTAGTATTGACTCTAGCGCATGTGTGTATGTATGTACCTATGTGTCTCTATATATATATGTATATATATATATACAAAAACGGTCCCCTCCCCCCTCCTCCACACCAACTGTGCCGTGATTGAGAAGTACACAAATCCAGCATTCCGCCCCGATGAGGTTTTCCAGAATTTATAAAGTTTAAGGTGTGGGGTTTTGGGTTTAATATTGATGTATTGTTTTTGCCATGCTGCCCCCCCCCAAAAAAAAACAATGGAAAGCCATTGATCTCTAAACCATGAAACCCACAACCTGAAACACAGCTTACATTTGAGGCTGTCCAAGTCAGAATGCTACACTACTCTCGGCACCAAAAATACTAAAGGGGTACGAGGTTCATGCAGGATTATTGAGGCTCCACCGTATGTCCTAAATTGTCCACATTGCGCCTGCTGCAGGGCTTGCTGACAGCATGTTGTCGGGCGCGACCTTATTCAGGGTTTAGGTTTCAATTAGGGCTCCAAGTCTAGAAACACTATCTAGTCTTCAATCTGCCCCAAAAGCTGCCCAAAAGGTGCATCTATTCAGGGTATTTGATCCCTAGACAGGCTAAGAAGCGGGGTTATGAATTGAGGGCTTCAGGGCTGGGTTTTATGTCCTGAGAAAGCTCCTGCTCCGGGCTTAAGGCCCAGGGTTTAGGGGTTCGCGCTTTAGGGGTCAGGGTTTGAGGGGTTAGCTTGTAGCGTCCAGCTTCTAGCTCTAGGCCCAATGCAGACCGTATTCAAAGCTCTCAACATTATGGTTCCTTCTTGAGCCCCCATATAGTATGGCCCCTAACAGCTAGGCGTCCTGCACTTAGGGATGCAACCTCCCGAAACCCTTATAATTACCCTAAACCCCTAGACCCCCAAACCCCTATAATCCTTAAACGCTTCACCCTTCAATCCCAAACTGCTAAAGCCAAAGCCATAGAGCGCATGCCTCATGACATGGCCCGCATGATGCGCTGATGGCTCCCAGTTGTAAACGGCCGCCTGCCTGCATGCCCCTGTGCATGCGTTGGAACGCTCAAGAACGTTGCCCTTGCCATCAAAGAATGGGACCCAACCTGAAACTCTGAACCCTAAACCACGTTACAAGGCCAAGATAAATAAAGGCAAGGGTGCCAGGAGCATCATGAATTCCGCCTTTCCCCGGCAGGAAATCCTTCATGTCATGCCCCGCTCACAATCAAAAGGCAAGAGCGCATACTTCTGCAGCGGGTTCAAGGGCTGAGACTTTCTGGGGGTTTGGACGGGTTTCGGGTTGGGGCGGGGTAGGGTTCTAGGGGTCCGAGGTTAAACGGCTGTGAATCGGACATTGCCGCCCACTCAATAATTTGTCAATAATCTCACGTAGGACCCTTAGCCATGGGCTCCAAAACTGCAGGGTTTGGGGTCTAGGGAGTGGCCAGGGTTTAGTGAATGTCAACCACAGCTGGTTTGGGCCCAAAACTCTACCCTACCTACTTTGGCATTAGGGATCACTAAGGTTAGTGAGGGAATATAATATACTACAAGTACAACATTGGATGAAATGCTACCCTAAACCCTAAACCCTAAATCCGGGAAGGCTATCCAGACGCTGAGAACCAGGCCCTGGGATGGACTGCTATCGGGAGAGGGCTATCCAAACGGTGAGAATTTGGGTCAATCCCCCACCCAGTAATGGGTACCACAAGGTGCTCTTGTGGGTATATTAAGGCCCTAGTAACTCCACGTTAAGGAGCCATTACTATAAGGGGGATTGACCTAAGTGAGAACCAAGCCCAGGAAAATGCGCAATGTTGTCATGTTTAGGCTTTCAAGCTTACTTCACGGCATTTTCTGAAAGCTCCCACCTACCAATGCACACATTGTTCTTCTCAGCCTACCTGTGCTTTCGTCTCTATCAAAAACCCTAAGGGTCCAAGGACCCAAATAACAGGGTTTTAGGTCCCAAATACCATTCATATTCTAGTATTTGGGCCCTAAAACCCTATTATTTGGGTCCTTGGACCCTTAGGGAAAGAAACACCAACAAAAACCTTAAGTTGAATCTACTTAGGCCTTGCCTCGGTAGTTTCGGAGAGGGGTAGTAAGTAAGGGAGGGCCCTACACCCTAAACCCTAAACCCTAAACCCTAAACCCCAGAACCCTAAAGCAATCCCTAAACCCGGTCCACACAAAAACTAGCCACTGCGCCCCAAGCATTGCCAGAGCACGTCCGCGCCTCCCCGAGCCTCTAACTTTGGCCCACCAAGCGACCCAAGCGTTTAGGGTTTAGGGTTTAGGGTTTAGGATTAAGGGTTTAGGGTCTTAACTCCTTAAAAGGGCTGATATAGGGTTTAGGATCTTAACTCCTTAAAGCATGTTATATAGCGCTGAAGGTCTTGACTCAGGGGGTTATACAGGGTTTAGTGTTTAGGGTCTAGGGTTTATTGCTCCCAAAGATAGATATCCTAAAAACACCCAAATGCCATGTAAACCAGCAAAATCCGGCAAATCATCAACATACTCAAGACATTCCAAACCCCTACGCCACGCAAGCCTCCCTAGAGGGACCTGGACCGTGAACAACGTAAAGGTATCAACATATTTGGTACAAAATCATTACTCTACCAGGTACACCCGGAGCCCTAAGCCCAGTCATGAGCTCCAAGCCGTGATCGCGGACAGCGCTGCCGGTTTGCGGCGAACGCTCTCAGCTGCACCGTCTGCTAGGCGGACCTCTCCGTTTTACGGCTTATGGTACTACTTTAATGCCTTGGGGACTTAGCAAGTAGGTTATAAACGGCTGACAGGTCCCATACATTATATGGGCAGGCCATTCCGAAACTACTTACCAAGTCCCATGGGGCCGTCAAGTAAGGTCGTAAGCTACTAGACAGTAATAGTAACAAGTATAACAATAGTAATAATAATAATAGCAATAATAATAATCGTAATAATAATAGTCATAATAATAGTAATAGTAATCATAATAACAATAGTAATACAGCTAAGCAGCTGATATGTAGAGGTTGATCATGCTAATTAGGGGCTTCAGGGTCTTGGGAAGGGAGGGCACTAAAGCTTCACCTTTACCCTCCAATGGAGTGGTTTAGGGTTTAAGGTTTAGGGGGTAAGGTTTAAGGTTTAGGGTTTAAGGTTTGGGAGAGTACCTTCTTAGGTGGTCCTACTACCCTGGCCAAAAAGCCACACCAAGCACCCCAAAGGGAAACTACGTTGGACGGTCCAAGCCAGAAAGAGGCCCTGGATCCTAAACCCACATGGCTCCCAAGTTCGAAGTTGGACCATTCTTGGATGGTCACTATACAAACCCCAAACCCTAAGCCCTAAACCCCAAACCCTAAACCTTTCAGTGTTCTACACCTTAGGGGGTCAGGGTTTCAAGCCACTTGAAAGACAGTCCGTAAGTTGGTTGGTTTAGCACCGGCGTGCAGAAGTGCGAGACATTACAAAGGAATGACTCAAGTACTCTACCTAGACCCTGAACTTCTAGCACAGGCTCGCACATTCGGCTTTGTCTCTACCTGAACCCCAAAAGCATGTAGAATTTGCTTTGTCCCCTGGGACTTCAAGTATACTATACCTGAACCCCAAGAGTATGCAAAATTATGGCCTTTTGTGCTATCTTGAAAAATGTTGGGCCATTGTTGTACGTACTTTGGAGCTCCAGGTACTCACTGAAGCTCTGCATCAGTGCAATGTGTTTTTAACAATCCTATATCCAAAACCCTCAAGCTCAAACTCGTTGACCCCGAACCCCGTACCCATATGAGCCTAAACTGCGCATACGAGGAACGCGCCGTCTTTTGGGTTCCTTCTGCTTCCTAGCGTTTATTCAAACAGCCATGCGTGACCTTGCAATACCATGGCTACTACATTGATACAGTTGCCATCAAAGTGACCTATTTCTGTTCACAGAATGGAAACTATTGCGAGTAACGTTCATAGTCCCCCTTAAGTAGATAGAATTTGGGGTATATGGGGATCGTATTATAACATATCCAAAGCCATATTCTATTTACTTAAGGGGGACTATAATTCAACACTTTCCACGATTTGGGGTACTCTGGGTCCTGCAGGCTTCCCGTCGACAGTAAGGAGCAAACACCACAAGGTCTACATGATTGCAAGACCGCTCCTGCAATCATGGGTTCCCCTACTCGCCCCCCTTTATACTTATTAACCTCCCCTAGGTCCTTTGAGGCCGGGGAGTGTGAAACGGGCAGCCAATGATGCAAGGACACCAAAAAATTTGGAGCCCACCCTTCCCAGTACATCAATCAAAACAATGTCTTGACAAAACATAGTAACCACACAAAAGTATCTGAAGAGGTGTAATCTAGGGACCCTGGGGATACGTGAGAACCACACTGGGAGTGTGGAAGTGGCTGTCTTAATTAAGAGTTATGTAGAAACCCAATTATTTGGTACCTTGAGGGTCTGAGTGAAAGACAAAGCCTGCCCGAACATAGAAAATCAAATGGGGGGTTCTTCGTTGATGGTTGAACCAAGTAAGGTTGCGTTCTTCTCCATCTGAGACGATCCGAAAGGAGAACATGATATCCCTTTATGACTTCTGGCCGCGAAGCATGTCTATTACAACTATTCCTGCAACCTGTCAACTCTAAAACCTACAAACCCTACATGCATAGCTGTGCAATCTACATTTTATCTCTTCAATTACTTCTTAAAGGCTCCCATCATGAACTACAGCCAAGATTTCCGTATGTCGTTACGGGACATGGGCCCTTATTCGGGAATAAATTAGAGACTGCACTGAACTACCCAAAGGACACCTGTGTCCACACCCTGTGTCCACTCGAAATGGTCCCCTGGCAAGCCTGGTACTGTAACCCCCATAAACCACCACATAATTCCGGTTCCCGTTCGGTTTTCCATTCTCTTATCCGTTTGATTCTCCGCTATAAAAGGGTCAAGTCATATCCTAAACCCTATAGAGCCTAAATCCTAAATTTCTAGGGTAACTCTAATATTGACCGTAGCTTACGAACTTCAAACTGAACTCCTAGTATCTCCCATAATAACCCCTGTAACACTCCCCTAGGTCATGCGTGTCCCCCATTGCCGAGGACGGGACCACCGGCCGGGGGGGCATAGGCTGCGTAGGGGCCACTGGGTAGCTATTTACCTGAGGCTCTAGGCTTAAGGTTTAGGGTTACATGCTTAGGGTTTTGGGTTTGAAGTAGCGTATGGGCCCCCAAATAGGCCCTGAGGGCGTTTTAGGGGAATTCTCGGGACCCTTATGGGTACGTATAGGATACATAGCAAATGTATAAGGATCCCAGGGCTTAAGGGCCCATGCTACAGAAACCACCCTGCGCAACCTGAGCTTAGGATCTAGGCCCTAGGGTGTATAGGTTGGCAGGGTAGAGGTTCAGGTTTATCCCCACATAGATCGTGGGGACATATGGATAAGTACGATGAGTTGCAGGGATACATAGGCCAAAGGGTTTGGGGTTACAGGTAAAGCCCAAGTGAAGTCTAGGAATGTATGGGTAGCACGGGTTTAGGGCTTGTGGTTTAGAATGTGAAATGTAGGGTTTAGGGTTAGGTTGTGTAGGTTCAAGGCTTGGGGTTTGGGGCCAAGAAATAGGATGTAGCGTTATCCCGGTCGCCGTAGAAGGTTCCAGCGGTTTCAACAGGCCGCTGCTGTCCAACTCCCGAGCACATGATGCCAGACATTCGGCAGTTTTCAGAAATAGGGGAACCTCAATGTAGACTCCAACTATAATCCTCCTAATGGGGGCCCCCAAAAACGTATCCCTAAGTTTGGGGGAGGAGTCCCATGCCAATACTTTCCCGTAAGGGTCCAAGGCTCAATAATGGGGTGTCAGGTCCCAAGTTCAAAAGCTTGAATGGGCTTTGCAAAGGTTAAGGCCTGAATATGTCGGTACTTGGACCCCTTTAGGGCTTTTACTACCCATAGAAGAATAGACCAGTGCCCCACGGTTTCTTTTTACACATCCCCGCTGCCTGCTTCGAGAAATCCAAAATCTAACCGGGATCTGGAGCACTTGAATACCAAAGCGTGATGGAGGAAATCTTGCACCACCGAATATGCCCTATACCCTGGCAATTGAGGTACTATGGGGTTCCTAAACTGGCGCAAGACTTCCTCCATCCACAAACGGCCATGAAAACGCACGCATGAACCCTAAATTCGAGAAATCCTAAACCTGAAGCCTAAACCTTAATCCCGGAGCCCTATATCCCAAAACCTAAACCTTAAAATCCCAAACCCTGATCCTGGGTGTCCCTGCTGGCGCCTTTGGCGCCTTCTGCGCTGCCAGATCTCCCTGCGCCGGGGGAGAGGGTTACGTAAGGGTTAAGGTTTAGGGTCTGAAGAAGCCTGGACGGATAGACGAGTTGAGGATTCAGGATTCATAGGGTTAAGGGGTTAGGATTTATAGGGTTTAAGGTATGTAGTCAAAACGTGAAGAAATCTGAATGACTAACAAAACTCCGTCAGTACTTGTAAGCTCATAGGATTTAATACAGCAACTACTTACACATGGACGTATACCCTACTCATAATTTGGGTAACCTAGATAAAGCCAACTATGGGAATTACCAGTAGGCTCATTAGCCCAGTTATAAGCGATTACTCAGTCTCAATAAGCGTCCAAGTACCTGACATACGGTCTACGTATGTCCCTTAGTGGGTATTTGGGCTCGGTAGAGGGTATTTGGGGAGTCAAAGTAACAAAGGGGCAAAGGGGATATACAAGGCGTAGGGTCTAGGATTCAGAAAGTTAGGGTTTAGGACCTATAGCTTCAAGCGGTGATAAGGAATATACGGTCTAAGGTTCAGGGGTAAAGCATGCAATTCCGCTCTAAGCAGCACTTCTGCTTACTTGCGAGGCCAACTTTGCGAGGAACCAAGGAAGTCCAATCCATTACAGACGGAGGTTTCTGGCTGAGGGCTAGGGCCGTCAGCCCTATCCTAAATTGTAAGCCCTAAACCCCTAAACCCTGAACCCGTGAACGCTCAGCCTTAAACCCCAAACCCTAACCTTTGACCCTTAAGCTCCAAATCGGGGACACCCTGAACCCTGAGCCCCCCCAAGAACTAAACTCTGGACCCCATTTGAGTAGTGTTTTTCTTGATGGTTGAACCTAGTAAGATAATGTTTCTTATATATAATACTATACCCCAAAAGGAGGATATAATCTTACTCTATAATGGGTACCATGGCATCCCCAAATAAAATACTACTCATTTCAGTATCCCTAGAGTGCCAAACCCTCAACCCGAAACCCTAAACCCCCAACCCTAAACCCCTGGGAAACCGCCCATTTGCTGCTGCCCTGCGCTTTGAGAGACTTGGAATCGTCTACTCGGAGGCCTTGGCTATCCAGGTTGTTTAGCTCAATGTTTAGGGTTTAGGGGTTTAGGGTTTAGGGTATAGGGCTTGCTTACAGGCATCTAGAAGGTTTTTGTAAGCTTTGATGGGGGTGCTTTCCATGTGTTTAGGATTTGGGCTTTGGGGTTTTGGGTTTGGATTACGGGTTTGCGGACTTGAGGCTTTGGGGGACTCGGGTGATACAGGATTTGACATGGGATCAGTGTTATATCTGAAACATCATAGCTTTGGGATTTCTTGGTGGAGGTATAAGCTACCGTTATGGGACTTGTAGGTAGAGGAAACTAACGGCACGATTTCATAAGGAGCTTAAAATTGGGTAGCCCTTCCAGCAAAGCACATTTGCCTATATAACCGTAGCTTACTTTATCTTCAATAAATCTCCGCAAAAGCACCCGCCCTAGTTTAGGGTTTGAGGTTGAAGGCTTAGGAATTAGAACCCGGAATCCAGGTCTTGTAATTTATTATGGTATATTATGGTATATTATAGTATATTATGGTATATTATGGTATTTTTTGGTATATTTACAATACAATAGCACCCTGTACACCTGATAGGATCCACAAACCGGAATGCAGACACGTGACACGTACATCGCAAAGATAATAACACTCCACGAGCGACACCAATCAGGAAACTTAAGTCTGGGGTCATCCCCTCTCCTCTCCTCTCTCCTCTTTCTTTTCTCCTCTCTGCTCTCTCTTCTCTCCTCTCTCCTCTCTCTTCTCTCCTTTCTCTTATCTCCTCCTCTCTCTCCTCTCCTCTCTCCCCTCTCCTCTCTCTGCAACGAATTTTGGTCACCTCCTGGACCCCTGCACCCCAACCTTAAAACGGGAACCCTTCTGCGGAGCATTCGGGAAAAAACACCGGATCCTAAACCCTCAACCCCAAACCCGAAGCCCTAAATCCCACTATTGCTCCGTCATGTGATAGTAACAGGGTCCTAGTTCTAAGGGTACCAAAGTGTTGTTGTTAGAAGAATCTCCAATTACACCCCGATACCCTTGAGCTGGGCAATTCTGAAAAGAGGCCCTACGCAATCCTTCAAGATTTATCAAGTGATGCTCTTATCATCCTAATACATCCCTCCGGTCCCCAAAGCCAAATCCATTAAAACCCAGACTCTACATTCTGAACTAAAACTTCGAGCCCAAATCGCCCTCAAACCCAAACCAAGCCCAAAACCCTGAATAAAATCCTAAGGTTTAGGGTTTTGGGAAACCCTACCCTAAGCTCTAAACCCCAGATCTTTAAATCCCCAATCCTGCGCCCTCAGCCCTAACCTGACTCCCATCCATTCCCGTAAGCCCTACACCCTAGGGTTTAGGGTTTAGGGCCCTAAACCCTGAACCCCAAATTGGGAGCCCGGCCGGGCAGATACTTTGCTGCCCAAGTCTCCTGGAAGTCCTCACAAAACAGGTTTAAGGTTTAAGGTTGAGAGTTTAGGGCTTGGGGGGCCTAAATTCAAGGTTTAGGGTCCCTAAACCCTAAACCCTAAACCCTAAACCCTAAACCGCGTGGTGAGGGCTCAAGGTTCAAGAGGCCTAGAACAGTGGAGAAGCGTATGTACTAGAACATGGAGGCTAAAATGGAAAGTGGCTTTATATGGAGATTGGTACTGTAATGTTACTGTAAGGTTAAAACTACCTCAACCCCAAAAGTAGGCAAAATCATTGTCAACAAAAACATAAAACTGGCACAAAAGGCAGATATTTGGCATACTTTGGGGGATCAAACCCTAAACCCTAAACCCTATATAATCCCCTTTGAGGAGTTTACCTTGTATGCAAAATGATCCAAACTCAGCAAAGCCCGCAGTCCCGGAGATATCTCTGGCGCTTGCCACTGGGCTTCTGGTAGCACCACTCTGCCCCAGTGTCGGCCACGACCTGCACTTGTAGGCTTTAGGGTCTATAGGGTTTAGGGTCTCGAAGCTTGAGAAATTCCCAAACTTATTCCTAGTGTTGGAGGGATAAGAACATGGAACATGCAATTAATATCTGGGCTCTGGGCTTACAGAAGGGCTGTGAGGTGTGTGCATATATGATAGACAAGCTGGAATATCTGCCAAAATGTGTATCTAACCCTAAGGGTCCAAGGACCCCAATAAAAAGGCTTTAGGGCCCAAATACGGTATTCGGGCCCTAAAACCCTATTATTTTGGTCCTTGGACCCTTAGGGTAATAATCCTCGTAAACTTACAGAATACTGACCCAATGCCCCATATTCAGAAACGGGCATCTATAGTAGATTCAATGTTCATTCTCCAGTTAAGTCAAAGGTTGTGGGTTGGGGTGAAGGTGCAGGCTTTTTGGGGCTTCGGCTCTTTGACAATGATCGCATGAGGCGCTTATAGCCCCTCCTACTTGAAGGCCCCATGTACACAAATGATGGGTGTGTAGGCCCCGAACACTATAATCTGAATGCGCTTTAATTTCAACCCATGAAATCTGTAGCTAAACTGTGCTTACTAGGTAAAGAAAAAGACAACGCTAGCTACTTAATGGTTTGCCGTTTAGGGTGCTTTGTATGGAGTAAGCTAAGCAGTCATCCCTATATAGTCCCTGAGAATAGTTTCTACAACCCAATCACAGCTAAGCACTACAACACTCTCAGAAATCGCTACAGTACAACACTCTTCGCCGCTCTTTCTTTGACATGTACTTTGTGTTAACCTTCTTGATCAAGCACTCCAGGAAAGCAAGAGCCCTGCAAAATCAAATGTGTGCCGTCCAAATTTGCGCCACAAACCCTGCCAGACCTTTGAAGGAGTCTCTGTAGTCTGCCAGGCTGCTGTGCTGGAACGGAAGGGCTCTGATGCTCATGATGCTCGTTTTCTTGGGTGCTCCGTGGGGGGTGGTGTTGTGAAAACGGAGGGGCCCTGATGCTGCTGATGCGCGCCTTCCGGGGCTGCCGTACTGGAAAGAAGGGCTCTGATGCTCATGATGCTGATTTGCTTGGGTGCTCCGGGTGGCCCTGTGTGGAAACGGAGGTGCCCTGATGCTGCTGACGCGCCTTTTGGAACTGCCGTACTGACATGAAACGGAAGGGCTCTGATGCTCATGATGCTGGTTAGCTTGGGTGCTCCGGGTGGCCCTGTGTTGCAACGGAGGGGCCCTGATACTGCTGATGCGTGCCTTCTGGGGCTGCCGTACTGAAACGGAAGGG
>CAJNIZ010003570.1:76486-92677 GCA_905231905.1 Symbiodinium pilosum | reverse complement strand
CCTCCAGTTGCTAAACGTGAAGAGGGGGGGGGGGGGCTGGGTGTAAGACGTTAAATATCAGGATTTCATTATGCTCTCTCTAGGGGCCAAGGGGTTTCAGTCTAGAGGTGTGGAGTCGAGGGCCAGAGGACTCCACGGGGGTTTAATCACGGATGACGCAGGCCTCCATAGTAGGGAGTAATTACCACTGATAGCAGAAGCCTTTGCAAAGCCGGCGCGTCTGTGTGGCAGCATGAATTCGTGCAGGAGTTCCTCTTTTGCTCTACTCTGAGAGTTGCAGCACTTGGCCGTCCTTTTGTGATACCCAATAGCTTCCATTTTCTTGTCACTCTCCCAATATAAACCTTACATAACCCCTACATATACCCTATTATGATGTGCTTCCTATACTCAGAACCCTAAGCCCTAAACCCTAAACCGCAAGACCTGAACCCCAGACCCTTTTAGGCTAAACGGTTTGATCCAAGGTCTAGGGCTCCTCCGATTGGGGTCGATAGGGCTCAGTGTGTAGGAGTTGAGGGCTTGTGGTATATGGAACTTCGGGCTTAGGACGCAGAGCCCTAAACCCTAAACATTATACCCTAGACCCTAAACCTTGAAACCTAAATGTAAGTTGATGTGTTTAGCTGACCCGATCCTGCCTGGAAGACAGTTCGAGTGATTCCAGCCATCATCAGTGCTTTGATGCAATTCCAGCCTAGGATTTAGGGTTGACGGTTCAGGGTTGAGGGCTTGGGGTCCGGGATTCAGGGTAGGTAGGACGATGGAGCTTCAAAGCGATAGCAATAGCAAAAACGAGAATCTCCTTAAGTTTGTGCCCTCGAGTTGCAGATGACTGCACTCATGAATCCCGAAACTATTAGCTGCAGGACTCATAGTCATACATACGCCTTCATAACCCAACTTCTACTTTACATCTCAGGGGCCCCTCCCCACTATAATACCCTAGACCCTAAACCCTGAACCCTAAACCCCTTATAACCCCTAAACCCCTATACCCAAAACCTTAAGACCCTATACCCTAAACCCCTTCCCTACACTTGCAGCGGCCCGAGCCCGAAGTCCCCCCAAACCCAGGTCATCAGTTCCTAGGGTTTAGGGTTTTAGGGTTTAAGGTTTTAGGGTTTAGGGCTGGATAAAAGGGACATGTAGAGGTTCTATAGGGAGACGTTGAGTGTAGGGCTCAAGGTTTCCCAAAATTGAGGGACTCCTTAGAATAAGCTCGGGGTCAATAATATCTGGTTCGCCCCCCTATTTATTCCAACCACCATTTGTCTGGACCCCAACCCCCCAAAACTCCAAGTTCAACACTATTCCAGGGAAAAAAATTCGCGGTTGGAAAACAAAAAAACATTTTCCCAAATCCGCTCTCCGAAAAAGCCAAGCCAAAAGTCCCTGCTACTAATGAACACGAAACCAATAAAATACAATTTAAGAAGAAAAGTGGCTGCAGAAGGGCCGTCCCGAACCTGTAACAATACAGATTGTTACATGAAATCGCCATATGCGCCATAGTCTAAACTCCTAGTATCCCCCTCAATAGCCCCCATGATGGAGAAAGACCCTAACCCAAAATCCTAAACCCTAAACCCTGAACCCGAAACCCTAAACCCTAAAACCTAATCCCTGAACCCTAGACCCTACACCCTGAACCCTAAACCCGAAATCCTAAACCCTGAACCCTAAAACCTAAACGCTGAACCCCAAAACCTTGAACCCTGAACCATAAGCTGAGATCGGTGGCATGGCGGCTGCAGGCAGTATAGCCATGCTCCCTCCTTGGGGGCCAGTGTCCCTAAAGCCGAAACCGGACGTGGTTTAGGGTTTACCTTGTAGAATAATGGCTTTTTGGGCTATATTTAAAGGCTGTGGCCTATTATTTTACCTACTTTTGGGTCCCAGGTAAGGCTTATAGGGTTTGGGATTAGGATTAGGGTTCCAATTTAGCACCCTTGTCGGATTCCTAATCAGGATCCTAACTGAAGAAACATACCCGGTTTAGGGTTTAGGGTTTGGGTTTAGGGTATCCTAACTGAAGAAACATACCTAACCCAAGAGGAGCTAGATGGGAAGGCCCATGTACTCGAGGCTCATGGGACGTAGAAACTACTTGAGTCTGGGCTTAGCACCCTACTCATAATCTGCCTGATTGGACTTATGTAGGTTACTCCAACTATAAGGTTATAAGCCCAGTTATTAAAACTTAGCCCCATCCTATATAACCCCAATATACTATAGTTGTTTCCATTTGTTCCATTCTACCTGTATAACCCCAATATAGCCCCAATGCGTAGTATGAGTAGTTACCTAGCCCCGTAAGGCTCGAAGTAGATCGCAGTAGACCGTAATTTCCAGGCCTCAGACCTGACACGTGTTATAACCTCAAACCCCGGAGCTCAAAACGGGCTATATGGGGTTTTATTGGGGTTTAAGGCTTAGGGTTTAGGATTGGGGGTTATATAGGGGTTATTGAGGGATAACGGCAAAGAACATGGAAACTACTGTAGGGGACAGATGGGGATTGATTGAAACCAATATATCGGTGATCGTCTAGGCCGGGTACTCCCCACTCTGTAATAGTTGGATAGTCTTTGCAAGATACTTGTATATAGAGCCCTTAATAAGACCTCTAGTATAAGCTGTTACAGGGTGGGGGCAGTGCCCAACATCTAGGAATGCCATTATTCGGGTCTCTTGGGGCTCCTGACAAAAATTCCCCATGGCTTTTCGGCCGATTTTTGTAATTCGGCTGAACCTGGACTATACCCTAGAAGCCCAGGTACCCATATAGTAGGTCCTTGAGTTCTAGATAATACAAGTTTATATAGGGACTTAAGGACAGAAACCCAATATATAGGTAACTGGGCTTCTAGGGATAGTGTGTGTCATGAGGCAGTTTCCCGAAGTAAGGGCACTCCAATGTAGACACCAAAATGATATAATCTTTATCATAGGGACCCATCAAACAAGATACCTCTAATTTGGGAAAACCTTCATGAATTCCCTTGCTGTCCCCCTTGTACTGGTTCCCCTTGATTAGCCCCAATCATCCTTAAACGTGTCGGGACGAGGTACGTGCTTCTGCTTCTGATAATCACTTCCCTCTCAAAGTGAAGCTTACACCTTCCTAGTACCCATTACATTTTCCATTTGATTCTCCACTGGCCCCCGAAATCCTAAACTCTAAACCCTGACTAAAAATCCATCCGCCGCGACGTGGATTTTTCCCTACCTAGACTAAATCTTTTATAATACCCTATATAACCCCCCCTCTAAGGAGTTTAGACCCTAAACCCTACATCCTATGTCATACCCTATTGGCCCATAACTCTGGCCAGTCAAAGTTGGTCCTAGACAAACCCTAAGGATGCAAGTGCTAGAGTTTAGGGTTTAGGGTATAGGTGGGAGTTCTAGAAACTAGGGGTACTTCTGGGGCCTTGTCTTGAATGGAGACTATAAGAGGATTATGGGGGTCATTTATAAAGGATCTATAGGGGTGTTTTGGAGAAATACCCAACTAGCGGATATGTTGGGCTCAAAGTGCGCAGATGAGGCGCGCGTCTGGGAATAGTGTTGGGTACTTGGACCCTTGCCCGCTTGGTCCGGTATAGGGTTAGGGCTAAGGTACGGTATACAATACTCATACCTTTGGGATTCTTACTACTAATCTAAGGGTCCAAGGATCCAAATATGATGGTTCTACCCAATACTAGAAGCTCGCTGGTCTTTTGTAACCGAGACCATCATAGTTGGGTCCTTGGACCCTTACGCTTAGTAATCTTTGTCTAGAACTTTTAAGACCAGATGACTATACGTATACTTTCGGTCCTTAGGGTTAGGGAAATGAAAAGGCCCTGCCAGCATTCAACGACAATTACAAGTTCTTCAGACGGCCAGAATTAGGGTTTAGGGGTTAGGTTCTCGAGCCCACGGATACAGTTTAGAAAGGACTACTGTACTTTTCAGAAGTGGGTGCTTTGGGGTTCTACTTCTGGGGGCGGGGGTAAGTGCAAGATGTCATCTTGTCGAACTTCCACAACATGTTGGACAAATGAGCTATTTTCTTAACTAAACTCCTAGATGCCCCCTTAGTAAGCCCTAGACTACTCCCCCATATAGTCCATATAAAACCCCCTTTAAGAGTTTAGATTATGGCTCAAATCAACCTACACACCAGTTTGGTTTGGCACTCCGTTCTCGCCTGACTTTGAATGTAGACTTGGCGCTCCGCACGCCAAAGCCATGAAATTCTGGAAGTCCGTTTTGTGGCGATGTAAGGAGAACACCAGAAGTAGTTCGAAAGGCGCCTTTGGCAAAGCCGATCTTTTCCTAGAGGAGGCAAAGCGGGACAGGCCAAAAAAGGTCCTCTATTGCAGATCCTATTCTTGTAAGTTGTGCAGAGACAGTTCAGGCACGCACCCACACTTTGTTGGGGTTAGTAGGCAATAAAGGAATACAATCCCTAGAAAATCCCTACATAACATACTCCCTTCTTCCCTACTAACCTAACCCCCCAAATGGGAGCTTCTTAAAGTAAAGCAACCAGCCCTAAACCTTGATAAAGAGGCACTAATCCCTGCTAACCTTCCATAAGAGTACCATCATCTCGGGAGACACTCAATCCTCAACGATGTATAATTAACCCGCATACTCCCTTTAAGGGTTCTCGGGTTCTGAGATCCCTGCAGCCCTCCAGGCCCGAAAATTAAAAATGTGAGAAATCCAACACCCCAACAGTTATAAGGATCCATAACATGACGCAGTATATACCCCTATATAACCCTCATAAAACTCTATAAAACCGAAACCCCTATAAACCTCTATAAAACCCTATAAAACCATATGAAGCCCTATAAAACCACTGAAAGACCCTATAAACCACTTCAAAACCTTTATTCCTTGATCCCATGATCTGAGGCAGGGGCTGTTCGGATACCCTCCCGCGCGCAGCGGGCTACCAACATGACCTTGCTGCTGTTAGGGTTGTTTTAGGGGTTTAGGAGTATGGGGTTTATGGTGTAGGGGTTTAGGGTTTGGGGGCTAGGGTTGTTCAACGTCAGGGGTTTGAAGGGTTTGGCATACACAAGGGCTTAGGGGTTCAATGACTGAATTTCAGTGCCTCAGAACCTTCCCTCAAGATCGAAGGGTGAAGAAAATGCTGAACCGCTTAGGATCCCCGAAGTGCAGTCATAAACCCAAACCCCAAATCATACGTTGGCGCCGAAAGCTAGTGCAAGAAGATGTCGGACCCAGCACATGCAAACCCTAATCACAAAATTCTGAACCCTAAAGCATACATCCCAAATTAAACTGTGAAACCCTAAAGCCTAAACCCCTAAACCCTAAATGCCACATTCCTAGATGTCCCAGTCAGGATCCTCTGGTTAGGTTGCTAGATAAGTTCAGCACACCGCTGTAGATAGGGCACATGCGCAACGTAGCATCGAAGCTCGAAAGGGCTCTTCTAGCTCATCGATCTGAGGTTCAACTCCCCTACCCCAAAGGGGAATGACCAAAGTTTAGATCTTGAAATCGGTTTGAGATTTGGTAGTTTCCCTAAACAGGGGAACCCCAATATAGACCCCAATATGCTAGAATCCTTACTATGGGGACTCCGGGACCCCCAAAACGGTATCCCTAATTTGTGGGGTATTTAGGGTGGTAGAAGGCTCAGAGCCCCGGTTTGCATGCAGAATCTTGAATGGTAATGATATGGCGGCTTTCAAAACCCTGGGCCCTTCTTATTGAGAAATGTCTACACCAAGCTCATCGTTGCCCCACTCTACCCTAATCTGGGCATATGATTTCAAAAAGAAAGAGCCAGCCCCCTCAGCAACTTAAATGCAAAACCCATTGTCCCAGCCTAGAAGCCCAGTTACCTATATATTGGGTTCCTGTCCTTAAGACCCTATATACTTATATACTATCCGCAACCCAAAGGACCTACTATATGGGTACCTGGGCTTCTAGGGCCAGCCCCTCCCCCATGCACCTCCGCATGTAGCGTTCGTCCACGCATCCCGGTTAGCTCCTTGCGCAGGACTTGCCCAAATGGGAAGGGTTTAGGGTTTAGGGTTTAGGGTTTAGGGGTTTAGGGGTTTAGGGTTTAGGGTGTTTCGGGCTTTAGGATTTAGATGCTTCAAGATTCTTGTGTTCAGGGCTCCGGGCTGGTGATGCTGAGACTGCGTAGGCAGAGCCCTCAGCAAAAAAACCCGCCGGAAACCCGATTCCAAGACCCCAAACGCTAGACATAGACCCTGAACCCCAAACCCTGGCAATGTTTGAGGGTGCCATGGGTCCTTGCAGCTCTGTAAGAACATCTTGACTCTTACCTTGTATGTCCTGTATGGGGTCATGTCCTATAAATTTGTAGGGTTGCCCCAGACAAGGTAGGGCCTCCAGGGGTCAGGTAAGTCTATGAAGAATGTCTACATTTTGGCCCTCCAATCCGCGGATAGAATACCTAGCATGCTTTCTTCTGGGCCCTAGAGTAAAGCAACAATAGCATCGCTCCTTTCACGCAACCTTTTAGGAAGAAGCACAAGTGCTGATTGTTGGGGTCTCTCTAGAACGTACTGTGAGAACTAGACTTGAAGAGGATTTGTTGCAAAGCACCGGCCATATGAGAGGGGCAATCACATCACAAGTTGGAGCTCGTTGCGGCTATCATCAAGAAATTTCAAGCTTATTCGGTACTTGAAACCCCACATATGACTACCCACGAACCTCCATGTAGAGCGCTACATGGTATCTGTCAAGCTCTAGGACCATCTCTCTCCCTCTCTCTCTCTCTTCTATACATGGTGGCTTTCAACAACTTAGGGGTACGTTCTTGAGGTACCCATGATAAGATCTATATCGGGGTCCCCCTAATGTCCTTGTTTTGGGCAACTAAGGCATCTACAGCAACTCCACCTTGGGACTCCGAGCTCAGCCCTAAGCCCTACAATCTTCAAACTAAAACTCGAATCTTGAACCCTCAGCTCTTCATCCTAGGCTTTGAACCTAACACCCAGGATCGAGTCTCTTGCTGCAAGCAGACTTTCGTTAAGAAGGAAATGATCTCAGGTGCGGTCAAATCGCTGACTGGCAAAGGTGCACTGCATCGCAGACGTGTGCGAGAGCTGATCCACAAAACTGGGCTCAAGTCTGACCTGCTCCTGGAAGAGGGCGGCAAGTTTGGGAGAATTCTTTAGGGATCACGCCAAAGAGCGGTCTTCTCCGCCGAACCGGAGAACCAGTTTGTGCATCAAGAAACACATCTTCTTGTCGCATTTCAAGACAGATTCTAAGGTTCCCTGACCATTGTGGGTAAACCATCGGATGGACGCATCCAAGGCGGGCAGCACATCTGCCACCTAAGAAAGCCAAAGACGCAGACTCTAGCCTGCACTGCGAATGTTTTTGAACGCCGAGCTGCGTTTGCCATCCTGGGCATCAGTTGTTTGGCAGCTTCAGCGAAAACCCTACTGTAAACCTTAGACTCTCAACTCTAAACCCTGAACCGGAAGCTTCCACTAGAAGTGCGTCTATAGTCTATATGTTTGCTAATTACTACTGTCATGTCCATGATTGATATTCTTACTAGGACTCTTCGTTCCTAAGCCCTAGACCCTAAACGCTGAGCCCTGCACCCTTCGCCCTGAACGCTAAAACCTAAGCCCTAAACCCTAAACCCCCCAACCCTAAAAAGTAGTTTCCATTTTCTTTTCCATTGCCCCAAAACCTAAACAGTAGTTTCCGTTTCTTGTCCATTAACCCAAACCCTAAATAGTAGATTCCATGTTCTTTTCCATAAACCCTAAAACCTGAGCCCTGCACCCTAAGCCCTAAACCCTAAGCACTAAACCGTAAACCCTAAACCCTAAACCCTAAAAATTATATCTACTTAAGGGGGGGTAAAATGCCGGAAGCTTTACAGTTGGTGGCAGCTCCTTCAGCGATCCCGCAGGTTCACCTGGAGCCTTGGCTTCCAGGTTCAAGGGGTTAGGGGTTTAACGGCTTAAGGGCTTAAGGGGTTAGGGCTTCCAGGGTTTAAGGGGCTCAAGGGTTTACGGTTTAAGGTTTTAAGGCCTTAAGGGTTTATGGATTAGGGGTGTAAAGGTTGAAGGGCTTAGGTTTTAAGAGTATCCTGTATCATCTTCGTATACTGCATTACCCTACGTCCGCATGTATAGGAGACTTAAGGTCATGCCGGCTCTTAATCCCTGGATGGGGGGTCTGTGCTTGGAAGTTGGCATTACGGTGTAGGGTTGATACCCAGATGCGCTGCAGTCAAATCATGACCACTATCTAGTTTCTGACTGTGGTATGGCCTCCAACTTTAAGGGTAACCAAAAAAGCGCATCATTTTGCAACCTCCTGCTGGAAGGGCATCCACTCCAAAGAATCCCGGCCCCTTGTCGAGACGGCTTACAAGCGGTGCACAAACGCAGATTCAATTCAATATAGTTTCAGGAGAAACCCAGGATTGACTTACTCTAGAAGCCTGTATACTTACCAGACTCATGCCCTCATGATCCTTGGCCAACTGCAGCATACTTCATCCCTGTTACAGCCACGCCGCCCCCCCGCCCCCCCCGCCCCACATGCAGCTTTGAACTTGAAGTTTCAACCAGGCAGACATTTACCTCGGGCTTAACAACCCAAAGGATCCAGGTACCGAAAGATACTTAGGCCCAAAACTGCCTGTAAAGGAACCCCTTGGGGCTCTAGTATCTACTTTAAAGTATAAGCTTTATGGCTACAAACGTAAATTCTAAACCCATGGACTGTCGGGAACGGCTGAGAGCTTCCCAGAAACCCAGCCCTAAACCGGAAAGCTTTGAAAACTAAACCGTAAACTCTAAACCATAAAAACTACTCTATCATCCCAAAACCTCCAGAGACCACCCTTGCCTCAATCTTGGGCGGGAAGTGCATTGCCAATCCCAGGACCTGCAGATCGAATTGACTAGGGCTTACTGTAGGAGTTTTGAGTTCAGCGCCTACCTCCCTATAATAGTAACAATCATGATAGTCATAAGAACCAGAAAACAACAAGAAGAACATAATGTTCAATAGTTTCAGCAGCAAGACAGAAAAATGATAATCATATCAACGATTCACCGGGATCACAGCAACAAAACATATTTTTCACCACGTACTCTAATGACGTCCAACAGCAATGGCAACAATAACAAGGCTGTATTCGTTAGAAAATGACAACAATAATGCTAAATAATCAGTAAAATGACAATACTCATGATAAGAACAATGATAAGAACAGTCATGATAATAACACCAATATTGTACTTCGTAATTTTTAACAACAATGATAAGCCTCCAGTCTCCAACCCTGCCTCATCATTTCTTAAAGAAAGAGACTCCTCAAACATGTGAGCCATAGTCTAAACTCCAAGTATCCCCTTAATAACCCTTGGGCTTAAGTTTTTTGGGGTTCAGGATTTAGGGTCTAAACTGCAAGAGTCTCCTGAAAAAACCCTACATCGTCCTCGAAATAATCTCCTATATAACCCCCCGCTTGAAGCAGTTCAGAATGTGGCTCATGCAGTGCGACTACATTGGAAACATGTCTTACGGGGGAGCCTTAGTGGCAGGGCGAGGGGAGTACCAGTGATAGGCAACATTCTTCAGTTCGGCCCTACGCAGGTTCCTTGTGGGATTACACTTCTAACCCTAACCCTAAACCCTAAACCCCTAAACCCTAAGCCCTAAGCCCTAAACCCTAAGCCCTATAACTTCGACATATCTGGCTGGAGGCACGCTGCTGTTGGCCCAAATCCTACATGGCGCCATATGCCTAAACCCTAGGAGTTCTATGGACTTCTGATGGTATTTCCCTAAGGGTCCGAGGACACAGAAATTAGGGCTTCAGTCCCCAATACCATTCAGATTATAATATTTCGGCACTAAAAACGCTCTTCTTTGGGTCCTTGGACGCTTAGGGTTACCCTAAGCCCTCAACCCTATATATAGAGTAAAGGGTACCTTGGAAGATACAAGATTTTGCGTAAACCCTAAACCCTCGTTTTGTCCCAGCCTCAATGTGCCTCTTGCCGTCACTGTGCACCTGGCCACAATACGCGGAGAAATCTACGCGTGCTTGGGGGAAGGGGTAGAGGTTAGTCAAGGGTTTCAGGCTTGTACCCTCGGGATTATACCCTAAACCCTAAACCCCAAACCCTAAATCCCTGGGTTTGGGGATCCTGTTAAGGGACTTTAAGGAGCCATATTTCCATTTTTGTTGGCCATTCCTTCTTTTCTTTGTAGCTACTAGCAAGAAACAGGAGCAGACCATTTTTCGGGTTTTCTTAGGGTTTAGGGGTTTAGGGTTTAGGGTTCATCTAGCGAGCTTGCAGGAACAATATCGCCCTCCGGGTCGAAGTACCAAATTAGATCGTATATAATTAGGGCCAAAACCGGTTCATATAAACTCCCCGTATCCCCCCCTAATAGCCCCTATAGTACTCGCCTGTTATTTCATCCCTGACTCATATGTGGATACTTTGCGGCGGTATGAAGGTCACACGGATAATGGCAGGCTTAGGCAGAACTAAGATGTACAGGGTGTACTCTCTGGACTGTAAGGCGCTGTTTCGGGCAATGGTGCCCCTTGCGCGGTTTAGGGTGTAGGTTGAATGAACTGGGATGTAGGAATACAGCTGGCAAGACCAGGAGTAATGTCTAAGAAGTTGCGGCAAGATAGCTCGAACTGCCAAAATATCACCATTATGGACTTTGTGGAGATCCATTTAAGTTCTAACTAGTGCTTGTGGCAAGTGGAGTCGAAGGGTTTTGGGGAATTGGGCCCTACACTTTCGCACAACGTTAAGAACCGTAGGTCTACACCTCAGCCAACAACCATCTCTGAATCCATCTTTTAAACAATGAAAGAAATTGCTGGCCAATACTCTCACAGTTTTTGTCCAGGTGCCATGCAGCTAGCCTTCAACCCCAAAGCCCTGAACCCTAAACGCTAACGTAACCCCTATAAACCCTGAAGTCTTAACCCTAAATCCTAAAGTCCCAAACCTATAGCCTAAACTCCTAGAAGCCTACACTCTTAACCCTCAACCCCACCCTCTGAACACTAGACGTTTAAAAGCATCAAACTCTCAATACCCCTAGGCCCTGAGTAACCTCAACCGCCTAACTCCTAGCCTTTCAACCCCTAACCCTTACCCCCCAAAAATATGTCGAATAATGGCCTTTTGCACTAGTTTTAGGGCTATTTTGGGGGGTCCTAAACCCTAAACCCTAAACCCTAAATCCATATCCAAGCTGGGAAGCCGATACACACCACAGAAGAGTCCTACTACTGGTGATATTAGGCAGCCTAGAAATCATGTTCATGCTTTGTAAAAAGGGTGGTGTATGGGAACCCCAAACAGGGAACCCCAAGAATATAGTAGGAATATAACCCTACACCCTAAGCCCTAGATCCTAAACCCTAAGCCCTAAACCCTAAGGGCCCTTGTAAGTATTTTTCTAGAGTGTTCTTACTATGTTCTCGGCGTGCCCTGTTTTGGGATAAAGCCTTAACCCTACGCCCTAAACAGGGTTTTAGGGTTTAGGGGGACAGTCCCTTAATTGTAATATGATTTCATGGGTTTCTGGGGCTCATCGGCCTGTAGGATGTGGAGGGTCTCTGAGGTTTATGGGCGTTACAGGGGTTGTGGTTTAGGGCTTAGGGTTTAGGCTGTATGGCGTTTATGGAGTCTACAGGTTTTATTGGGTTTTCACTTGAAACACCTGCATGACTTCCTTATGCTAAACTCCTCAGAATTTCCACATTTAGGGGTACCTAGGCTAATGCAGGAGCTTTGGTACTGACAGTCTGATTGAAAGAAAGATGGCGCACCAAGGTTAAGTACCCAGATCAGGGAGAGGATTCAGAAAGTAGATTTAACAACTAGAACCCCTACTTGGTACTTCTACTGCTATAGGGTTTAGGGTTCGGCTATGAGGAGTTTCCAGAAATCCTCCGAAGGCTCTGAAAATCCACCCCCCCATGAGCCTGTGCGGGTCCTTGATGTGCCCAAACCCTAACTGGGTTGCGGTTAATTAAGGAACTTAAGTTACTTTACTGGGGAAACCAACTATTTACTACATATACCCATTATGGTAACTTAAACCCTAAACCCTATTTGCCTGCTGTGGTAACTTAACTTCAATTCCTTAACAGCAACCCAGCTAAAACCCGCTGGTATCCCAATTCATACCCTAAACCCTAAACCCTAAACCCTACACCCTAAACCCACGGTGTACCTAGCATTCCTCCTTCCTGCACCCTAAACCCTCAACTGTCTTAGCGTTTAGGGTATCAAGCCCGAAAAACCCTAAAGCAGACCGAAAACCCATCTCCAGTGATTTTTCAGGGCAGGTATAGGACTTGAGGATCCTGGTTCATCTTCTCAGAGGTTAGGGTTTAGGGTTCAGGGTTTAGGGTTTAGGGGACTTAGGTTTAGGACCCTGGGGCATTCAGAAGTTTAGGGCCCCTGCGCCGGGGATTGCAGAGGATTTGCAGGCGGGATTTGCCTTCATACGGAATCGAGGCGTCCAAGGACCCAAGATTATGGTATTTGGGTCTTAGAACCCTGGTATTAGAGTCCTTGGACCCTTAGGGGACATCTCTCTTTTCTCCGGCATGCACGCAATAAGATCGATGTGGCAGCTGTAGCCAAGAGGCTCTGAAGCAATGAGCTGTGTAAGCCTGAGTGGCATCCTTTGTACTCAGTATTGCACTAGTTCTTCTTGTTTCAGCACTTACATCCTTTGTACTCAGCATTAAAAAGATTATGGTTCAGGGTTTAGGGCCAGAATCCGACTTGGAGGCTCATGGGACTTAGTAACAAACTAGAATTAGGCTTATAGCCCTACTTAACCTGCATAAGTCCAGTGGGGGGCTTATAAGGAGGGTTTTAAACCCAGATATATGAGACTCCAAGTCTAGGGGCATAAAAACTGACCAGTAATAGTGGAGACCGTGTGTACATGGGTTTATCATGCTTCCCGAATGTAGGGGCAAAAAATCTGATCTTGCTGTTGCTAGCGAGCCCTATCCTTAATCAAGACAATTGTGGGAACATGCCCAATAGCAACACTATGGCTGGCAATGGCAGGTCCTAATCCTGCGCGTTAATAGCTGGGGTATATTCCCAATACTAGTTACAATTGCGCGTGACATGGTGTGAGCGGGACCCCCTTGGAAACAGCTTAAGATTTCTTGCGTACCTTTAGCCCAAGCCGTAACCGTGTACCGGCAGATCACGGGGGAAGTCTCCCGCTCCCTTGGGAAGCCTCCACCCTGACTAGCCTTCCAAAAGCAGAGATCTTGCCATGACTAGAAAATCAACAGTTTGGAACCTCAAAAATGCTGTTAAATGGAATTTTGCGGGGTTCTAGGTTAGTTTGGGTGAAGGTACCCTCCAATACTCTTATGTTTTTGGGCGCCTGAACCGTCTCCTAGGATCGTACGGTTTTAGGGTTTAGGGTCTAGGGTTTCAGATCAGAAGCCGCACCCTAGAGCCACGACCTTAACCTCCTAAACCCCCTAGCACCTATGCCCCAAACTCGCTCTCCCACACATGATGGCTTCTCTAGCATGCAACAATCCCTCTACTATAGGAGCTTCAATACATAAGGATTGACATGAGGGTTTCGAGGTGAATATGAATGTGTATACATACGGATCCTATATAGGTTATATAAAGTTATACACGTGTTATATAGGGGTTACATATTTATATATCTAAAATGTAACCTATATAACCCCCATATAACCAATATATATATATATATATATACATGTAACTTGTTGCTTGACGATTCAGGCTTCTACGTTAAGCCTTGAAATCCTGAGTCCTGTCACTACACCCGAAGTGCACGCTTCAGACTGGACACAGCCCCATGCTTTGGGCTTCCTTGCGCCCTGCATCTTAGGGTTTGGGGGATCTAGGGCAGTTACGCAGCAAAAGCTTGCCCAACACTGAACTTTCGGCACATGCAAAGGCATCCTCGCCCCCAAGCAAATTCCCTCACCCCAATGACCCCCCCTAGCCCCTGATAATAAATACACCCAAGATTAAACACAATCATAATTTCAAGACATCGAGGGTAGGGAGGTGTATTCCTCTGAGATGATGATCAACACAGAACCTGAGAGAATCCTCCTTTCAAAACCAAATGGTCTTCGTGAGACCCTTTTGAAACTTCCACCCTGAGGGTCCAGGTACACAAATATTAGGACTGTAGGTACCGCCAGCAATTCAAGTAATAGTATTTGGGACTTCAAACCATGCTCCCTTAGAAGAGGTTAGGCTGCGTTAAGGGTTGCCTTTGGTTCCGCCTGATCCTAAGCTGAGCCTCCAGCTCCCAGTACACTCGCAAGGAGCCAAGGTGTAAGCATGCTTTGTATGTAGGGATACTGTAGGGATATAATACCCCACTAGCAGAACATCACATGGAAACGGAAATGGAACTTGGGATTATATAAGCCATAGTCTAAACTTCAAGTATCCCCCTTACTAACCCCTGTAATACTTCCCTGTATAAGCCCCTAATAAAGAGAGTCGGACTCTCGGCTTGGGTTTAGGGTTGAATAGGCACACTGCACGAGGGCCCCTGAGATAGCCGGACCGGAAGACAACAACGAATTCTGCAAGCAGCTTGCGAGTCAGCCAAGCTTTTTGACTCCCTCGACCGCCTAAACGCCCTAAACTTGCTAAACCCCCTAAACTCCCGAGACCCTACACCCCCTTAGACTCTGGACCTAAACCGCCTAAACCCCCCAGACGCTCCTAAACCCCTAGAGCCCTTAAACCCGTAAACCCCCTGAGCCCCCTAAACTCCCTAGACACCTAAACGCCTAAACCCCATTAAACCCCGACCCTAAACCCCCCCTAAACCCTGAAGCTGAACCCCTAAAACCCTGAACCTGAACCCCCTAAGCCCCCCGAAGCCCTAAACCAACCCTTTGGCTCTTGGTTCCCCAGAAATGATGGGATCTTTAGGGGTTTAAGGTTTAGGGTTTAGGGTTTTGGGTTTAGGGGTTTAGGGGTTTAAGGTTTAGGGATTTAGGGTTTAGGTTGGGTACTGCCCCCCTCAGTAACAGTAATAATTGGATAACAAATATAACATGGTTATATATAGCCCTTAATAGGACCCCTAATATCGACTGTTAGTAGGTGGGGGCAGTACCCAAGGTTTAGGGCATTAGGGTTTAGGGATTTAGGGATCAGGGTTTAGGGAGCCCAAAATAGTCCTACAGTTCATACTAGAAATTCTGCATGACTTTACTATACAGTACCACCACAAGTCCCAAACTTTGGGGTACTTACGGTCATGCAAGATTTTAAGTATCCACCGTAGGAGTGGGAGCGTTAAGAAAGTGTCAAATTCGCAAAATCCGGGCTTTGAGTTCCAAACACCAATCTAAACCTAAGTGGTCTTCCAGGGGCAGATGTAGCCAGATTTTGCGTCTGCTCTGAAGATTTAACCCTATAACCACAGCTCAGTGGGGTGTGAGGGCGCATGGCTTAGGGTTCTACCAGAACACCTTAAGACGGCAATACTTCTTTTACATGAACAGCTCGAATCTGTAAGCCCCCCTAATATTAAAAGCCCCCACCCCTTGAACATCAAACATCTCAATTGAAACCCTAAACCCTGAACCCTAAACCCTCAATCCTGAACCCTAAACCCTCAATCCTAAACCCTAAACCTTTTCCTCCTTACGCGCCCAGAAGATGGGCTCCGAAGTCGCTGACAAGCTTAGCATGAGACTTGCCGGCGGCGTGGCTCCCAACAGCGCTTTGCGAACGTGGGGGCCCGATCTACGAGGAGCCCGGAGGCTTTAGAAGTTGTTTTAGGGTTTAGGGTTTAGGGGTTTAGGGGTTTAGGGTTTAGGGGTTTAGGGTGTAGGGGTTTAGGGTTTAGGGGTTTAGGGTTTAGGGGTTTAGGGTTTAGGGTACGAGGGGCCCGGAGGCCTAGGAGTTGTTGCATTCTCTTAGGGCTTAGAGTTTTTGGGGTTTCGGGTTTTGGGTTAAGGGAACCCAACACTCCTAGTATCCCCCTTAATAACCCCCATAATACTCCTCTATAGAATCCCCTATACAATGCCTTAGAAGTTGTTGCATTCTCTGGGGGTTTGCGTTTAAAGGGAACCCAAAATTCGCCGAGGCTGTCCAG
>CAJNIZ010003570.1:59993-76386 GCA_905231905.1 Symbiodinium pilosum | reverse complement strand
GACTAGTCTTGTTGCGCCTATCTATTGGTCTCGTGCCAGCCGCTGAAAACCCTCAAGGTTTCGCGTTTAGGCTTTCGTGCTTTCTCCGCCTCTGGGTCGGCGGACTGAGCCGGAGGCTCTTAAGTTCAAACCGTAATGTTCGGGTACCTTTGAGCCTTTGAGCCTGGTTTAGGGTTTAGAAGGGTTTAGGGGTTTAGGGTCTAGGAGTTTAGGATTTAGGGGTTTAGGGTTTAGGGACTAATGCTCCATGATTCAGCGCAAGCCCCCCCTCTATCTGTGCCTTCTTGATGTCATCCACAGAAGCGTTGATCGCAGCCCGGGCCTCTGTTATGTGATTAGGGTTTAGGGTTTAGGGTTTAGGGATTATTAAGGTTTCGGACATAGGGTTTGGGATTCAGAGTTTAGGGCTAAGGTTTTGGGGGTTCAGGGCTTAGAGCTTCGGTTTCAAACCTACCTGGAATCCAAGCCTGTTGGGCCCTAAAGTTTGCAATAATACCTACTTAGAGATCTTTGAATCTGAAGCCTGAGTTTGTAAACCCTACCTGAGCCCCAAAAGTACGCAGAAGAATGGCCTTTTGTGGCTAATGTTAAGGGTTCTGGGGTCCCAAACCCTGAACCCTAAACCTTAAACCCTAAACCTCAAACCCTAAACCCTAAACCTTAAACCCTAAGCCCTAAACCAAACTTTAGCCTTGGGGGTTGAACCGGGTGGAGGCAGCCTAAGGGTCCCAGGACTCAACTAATAGGATCTTAAAGCGGTTACATGGGGATATAGTCCCCCTTAAGTAGATAAAATATGGCTTCGGGTACATTATGATAAGATCCCCATATACCCCATGTTCTATCTACTTAAGGGGGACCATACTAGGGGCATATGCCGGCCTCTGCAGACATACTGAGGTATAGTGTGTTTGGCTTAGGATCCTACACTCTAAGCCCTGTACCCTGAACCCCTGTTAAGGATCATCCAACTGTGACCTGTTCCGTGGCGACGGAAAGGTCGGAATCCTTACTGTGCCTGCTTGCTTGCTTGTGGCAACGGGAAGCTACGCAGAGGCTATGTAGGGTCTGTATATGGGCTACATAGGGATTAGGGTTTAGGTTGTTGGGGTCAAGCAATTAGAGTAGGGAGTTCCGCAACCTTCCAGGAAACGCTTGACTTACCATTAAACAAGTGCCAGGATCATGGAAAGAGCACTATGTAGCAGACATGAAGCCGCGACTCATTCAACAACGCTCTCTCGATAAACCCGTTCATGAACATGCCGACCTGAATGCTTTTGTCTTAAGGGATCCCTCCCAAACAACTGGCGTTCTTGTACGAATTCGCGAAAATGGTGAGGGAAGACTTGATCAGGTCAACTTGATGCGAGTTTCCCAAGAACATGTCGTATGCAAAAATGAAGGAGATGCGGGCAGAGGCCAGGATCCTTGCTGCAAGTCACTTTCATAAGGAGCCGGCTTGAACTCCGTCATCACGAGTGAGTCATCTATCACTTCCTCTCGAATGATGAGCTCGTAGGCAGTCTTCGACCCCGAGTCTTGCTGCAAGAATTCCTGGATGTCATCCATTCCATTGTGCCAGGCCGTGTTGGCGTGGCCTTTCACTCCATTCTGGGAACCTGACAGCATCTGCAGGAACACATACACCCCACACATGGAGTAGTAGATGTACACCTGGTGCGTGTAGTGTCTCGCTACATGCTTGGAAGGGTGATTGTACGGGGCCTCGATGATGTCGTTCAGTTCGTGTTCATGGTGCTCCTTCGCTCGATGAACCACCGGTGAGGGCTGCTGTTCTGCCCCAGGATACAGGAACATCTCAGTGGCCGTGATGGCATCGGTGACACGGCATGCCAGCTTGTTTGTGCTGACGTTCGTGGCGGTTTCACGCAGCACCACCGCTAAACCCTAAATGCGAGGCCCTGAAAGGTAAATACTACCAATACGATATTGTGGTCCATTTGGGGTACCCTACTACATACTGTAATCCTAGGGGGAATCCAGGACCACGACATTGCCAATTTTGTTATGCCTCTATAGTAGACCCCGCAAAAACCAGGACCATAATACTGCCAATCTTGCTGTGCCTCGATAGTAAACGCAAAACCCTGATCCCCGAACCCTAAGCCCTAAACCCTCAGTCCCGACCCCCAAACCCCCAACCCTAGACCCTGAACCCTAAACCCTGATCCCTAAATCCCTGAACCCCATTTATCAACCCCGAGCCCTTCTACTTTTCCTTTTTCCCCCAACATGTGCTACCTTAAGAGTTCATGCAGCTGTGTAGTCTACACTTGGGCCTCAAAGTAAAACCAACCCCCCTGAACTAAAGGCCTGAAGTATAAACTAATGTAGACCCGTCTAGCCTTATAGGGGTAAGATAATAGTATAGGGGGAATATAGTGATCATATAGGGATAATGGAAAAGAACATGGAAACACCACTTTAGGGCTACTGATAAAACCCCCACTTTTTAGGGGCCTTGATATTAGGATCTCTATTGTAATCCCTATTAAGGGGAGGAGGTTTGTTAATCAGGGGTCTGGGCTTTTCGCCTACATGGGCCCTTCAGGGTATACACTTCTATAGGCTTCAACAAAACTATGAAGAAGCCTATTCGGGCCTTGACTATGTACTTTTCCCTAAACCTTGAAGCCCTAAGCCTTGAATCCGAAAACCTGAACTCTGAACAGAACAGCCCTGAAAGCTAAACCCGAAATTCAAAACCCTATGAACCCTGTGTCCCTCTATAATCTCTGTAGAAGGATCGGTATACATCCCTACAAAACCTTGAAAGGAACTTACATAAACACTCCCGCACCCCGCCTGTCGCAACTGACTGTCAGGCACCTGAACAATCGACTACACACGCTGAGGGCTCAAGGGATCCCTGTCAGGGCGGGGGTGGGGGTAGGATTCATGGTTTAAGGTTTAGTGTTTACGGTTGGAGGTTTAGGGCTCGAGGGACCCCGGTAAATATGGTTCGTAGGATATACTGCTTGGGGTTTCAAGGGTGGCTCTGAGGATATGTATATATATATATGCATGTATGTCGGTACCTTCTTAGGGTATATTGATTGATGGGGATTATCTGGACATGTTGAGTATGTGGGCATAATGCGAAACACTTGCATTACCACTGAAACCAATTTCAAAAAATACTTGACTGTCAGGTATTCCCCGGCTATAATGCGGGGCTTTGCCGCAGCACGGGTACGGATCAGGGGTTAGGGTACCCGGCCCCCCGATTAAAATGCAAGGCGCTCTTACTGCCGTTAAAAAGGGCTACATTGGCTTTTTTTGGGGGGGGAGGGTTCGGTTTAGGGCTGAAACACAAAAACGATACACTTCGGCCCAAAACACCCCTATACAGTGGCTTTTCGCTCCAAAGTATGCGATGCATAGACACTTGCATGGGTCCAAGCACCCAAATAAGGGGGCTTCAGGTCCCAACTACTGCAATCTGCATGGGTTTTGTTACCTAAAACCCTACTGTATCACGTAGGTAAGCCCTGATATCCATGTAACCCCTCTATAACCCAATAAAATCCCAACATCCCCGTTGAACCTACACTCAGAAAATTGCCCGTCCAAGCGGCTGTCAGTTCCATCGGTGCTCGCGGCAGCCATGGAACCACGATCATCTTGCCCTTGACCTGGCTCATATCAGCTATAGTCTAAACTCTCAGTATACCCCTTAATCACCCCTATAATATGGGGTGTAGGGTTTAGGGTTTAAGGTCTAAACTCCTAATATCGCCGTTAACAACGGCTATAATAATCCCTACCCTAAGGCTCTTGGACCCTCATAGTGGGATCCCCAACCTTAGCCCGCAAAGCTCAAACCTTGTCCCAGAAAGCCCCAAATTGTCCTAGGAGCCTCAGGGTATATAATCCCCTATCTAAGCCGCCTTATGGAGTTTAGACTATAAGTTCCTTCGTGTAGAGGGGCTGTGGCAAGAAAATGGCACCAACGTAATGGAGAATCAAATGGAAAAGAACATGCAACATGAAATTGAAAGTGCTGGTATATAGGGATGTATAGCACAGGTCATATCAGGACAGCATATGGGGGGTTGTTCTACAAGCGCTTTCAAGCGGTTTATAAGTGATTCTATAAGGATGTGTGGGATTAGGGATAATGAAATGGAAGCTGTGTTTATGCAGCGTCTTATAGGCGTACCTAAACCCTAAACCCTAAATACGGGGTGTAAAAGGTTCTAGAGGAGTTAGGATTTGTAACCAAGAAGTGTAGCTAGGTATTAGGGTTTAGGGTACAGTAAATCAGGGTTCAGGGTTGAGGCCATTGTGGCGACAGATATGTTCAACGACTACCATATGCGGTCCCCAAACCCTAAACCACACACCCTGGGTTTCTCAAAACAGCGGGGCCCTTAAGGGACCCTACGGATGTGTGGGGTTTCTACAGACCGGCGCCTTGTTTTTATGACTTAAGTGATTCGAGGTTTAGGGTGTAGACAATAGAGGATCACTTCAATCCCATATGCTGGCTTGTTTCGGATGTAAGGGTTGCTAGTTTAGGGGCTTAGGGCTTCGGGATTACATCGGCTTCGTTAGGATGACGGCTAGATCTCCGGAACCCTAAACCCTCCCAGATGTTTTGCCCGAACCCTAAACCCTAAACCTGCGGAGACGGTAGCTTGAAATAATACCAACCCTCAAGGTAGCATTAAAGTCTCAACTAATAGTATCCCCCTTAATAATCCCTCCCCTTCTATAGCCCCGTTTTCAGCGGTTTAGACCCTAAAACCTAAATCCTAAAGCCTACATAACACCCTTCAAAGATTTCAGCAATGAACGGGGACTTTGGCCAGTCACTGGACTGGTTTGTCAAGTGAAGGAAAACTCTTCCTGGGACAAGAGGATTTTGGTACCCGCAAAAGAATACTGGAGACTGAGCGTGGGAGAAACAAATTGAACATACAATGGAAACCGCATCAATTTAGGGTGTACCGGGAATGTATGTGGAAAAATTAGTCTTGGCAAACCCAAACTGCTACATAAGGACCCTGTAATGGACGTGTGGCTACAATGAGGCCCAAGTTTGAGGGACTGCGGTTACCAAAGCCCTCTTGTTGCGTTCCTGCTGATGCATGCGGACCCTGCAGCTAAACTACAGTTTAGGGTTTATAATTGGTTCAAGTTTCTGAAGCCACAATGGAATCCCGGCTTTACCCATACATAGTCTGCATAAGTTTCATAACACTTGCCTGTATACCCTCCCGAAAGCAATGCATACAAACTGTTAGAAATCTTGCTGAACAAAGATCTCGTCACGTTGCGTTGGCAAGCAAAAGGCAATAGGAACCTTGCAGTAGCTCAGTCGCTATGTAGGGTTTTGACTCGGGGTGTTCGGGCCTGCTCTTGCGCTTAGTAGGCCATCGTCTAGGGTCGCACATGAATCCGGCGGGTGCAGGTAACTGAGGATTCTGGATCTGGGGCTCTGCGCCCTTAACTTTCAGAATCCTGCAAACAACATGGGGAGTGCATTTGCGGCGAAGAACCTGCAAGGGGGGGGGGGAAGGGATGAAGCTTGAAGTGGGTATGTTGAGTGGGTACAGGGGCCTTAGGATCCCTAAGCCCTATATGGTAGTTTCCCAACCTCGGGGGACCCCAATATAGGCCCCACTATACTATAATCCTTATTATGGGGACCCCCAAAATGGTACGCCTAATTTTTGGAACCCCCCATATACAACATTGAGGATTCAGGGTTCAGGCCTGGAGTTCACAGATGGTCTAGTCAAAAAGGCGCTGCACGTCTGAACTCCAGGCGCAGATAACCCTAAACCCTCCCAAAAGCCACATATTTTTCGGAGAATCTCCAGATGACTGGCTTTGTTCTACACGGCTTGCGGTTCATGGTTTTCAATATGTATGACTCTTTCAAGATGCTGGGCTTGCTTTTGGGGTCCCATAGTCACAGAGATCCATGTAGGTGTATTATATATATATATACTTAAGGCCCAAGAGGTTTGCCCTAAACCTACCTCAGGGCCCAAGTATATACTATATTCACTATACCGCTACGTGGACTTTCAAGGAAACGAGGACATGAGCATCCTAAGATACATATCCTTCTGCGAACCCGAAATGGGCGCCTCTGACGCTGCAACCAAACCTTATCCTGCCCCTAGATAGAATGTGGCTATGGGTAAATCCAAATAAGATCCCCATATACCCTACATTCTGTTTACTTAAGGCGGACTATAAGCCCTGGTATTGCGGGCCTACAAAGCTAGTGGCGAATCCTTACTGGTAACCACATAACTTCTAAGCCTCATGTTACCTGAAACTATGTGGTTTCTTGTTTTGAATATTGAATGCTAGGAAGTGGACGGCAGGTTAAACTTCGAAAGAAGGAATGACAAAACCTGAAGCCGCACAGTCTACTCAATAGTACAACCTCGAAACATGGAGACAACGATGTTTGAATACATGCAGTTATAACCACTACATGTATATCTAAAATATATCTATATACACACATATCACATGGGATGGATCTATGCCGATAACTTGCGTTGCCCATACCTCGTGTAGGGGTCCATCTACTTAGGATGGTGCAACCTCAAAACTCTCCATCCAACATTTGCCCCATAATGTAAGCCCCTGATTAATAATCCCCCTGCTTTTATTTTACGAGCCTTCATATTAGGATCCCTATTAAGGGTTTAGGATCTATAGGGTTTAGGGTATAATCCCCATTAAGGGGAGGGGGCTTATTAATCAGGAGTCTGGGCTACCCAACACCAAAGCCTAAAACCCTAAACCAACCGACAGGAGGTGGCCCAGCTCTGTCTGCGACGAGAAGCCTAAACCCCTAAACCCTAACAAACCCCTAAACCCTCAACCCCTAAACCCCCCAAAGCTCCCAACCCCAACCCACCCAAGCCCCCAACCCCAAACTTTAAACCCCCGAACCCTAAACCCTAAAACCCTAAACCCTAAATCCTAAACCCTAAACCCTAAACCCTAAATCCTAAACCCTAAGCCCTAAACTTAAACCTCGAGCCTAAGCTCATAAAGCTGCAGTTTAGCCCCAAACCCCTTGATATCCCGCCGATGACGGGCGCTCAAGGCGGAGGAGTTGCAGTGTTTAGGGTTTAGGGTTTGGGGTTTAGGGTTTAGGGGTTCAGGGTTTAGGGTTTAGGGCTTGGGGTTTAGGGTTTAGGGGTTTAGGGATTAGAGTCTACTATTCTAGGGGCTGACTGTGCAGGAAAATTGTGAGTATACACTCCACAATTCTCTCGAAAATCCAAAAGCTATAAAGACCACCATAGATTTTGGGGGCTGAATTAGGGTTTACGGTTCCAGTTTCCATTTCATCTCAAATGTCTTGTCCACTTGAGTCTCTGTTTTAAGTATCGACTCCCGAAACCTCTTCACCCCAACGCCGGAGTAGCGTACCAATGCGCATTTTTCCTTGCCACCCCGCCTGGGGCCCCTCGGGCACAAGCAAGAAATTTCTCCTTCTTCTACCAAGACTGATACCATCCACCGCAAAAATTATGAATATTCCCAATACGGTCTCTTATCGCATATTGCGAAAGCAGAAATTTGTTTGGAGTCCTTGAGCAAGCCCTGGGACCCCAAATACACGAAAAATTGGCAATTACTGTTCATAGCCTTTAGGGTCCAAAGTGGGTCTCATTCATTGACTTGAAGCCTCAGGGAAAGGAGGGGACTGAAATCTGCGAGGGGCTTCCGCTTGAGCTCTTGAAGGCGCTTCTCCGTAAGCGAGCCCAACCTTCGACACTTCACGGTGTAGGAGTTTGGGCAGTTTAGGGTTTAGGGCTTGCAGCTTTGGATTCATAATCTTTCAGCTGAAGGTTTAGGGCTTCGGGCTTCAGCTGTGTGTTTTGTGGTTGGGCCCAAAGAGTCAAGAATCATGGAGGTTCTCAACCTGTGACTTAAGGAGGTTGTTCTGCTGTGTGCTAAAAATTGGTGTAACCGCGGTTGATGGATTGTACTGCTTCACTCATGCACGGAGCATGTAGTTAGTTCAGGGCAAACCCAAAATTCAGCTGGCATCACTTCCCCAAAGGGTCCATGGCACCTGTGAGGGGGTTACGAACCCAAACCTCATTGCTAATTCCTAGGCTAGAAGGCGTACCTTATACTATACAGGATGTGTCGTTCTCCCCACCCATTACTACAAAAAATACTAGGACACATAATACACCCTTACTAAAGCCCCTTTTAAAGACAGTTCCCATGAGGGGGAATGACCCAACATATGAGTTATTGTCTAAACTCCTTGTATCCACCTTAATAATTGCCCTAGAATACTGCCCTATATATTCCCCCTGTAAGGAGTTTAGACTATAGCTCATATGAGTTAGGATCCTTTGGGTTTTGTGACGAAAATTGATAATTCGTTGGAGCTCTCGCTGCCAAAAGCTCGAACCGGCTACAGCTCATGCATTCATCAGGCCCGACTCCATGATAACAAATATGCCCTCCCCACAGTATAATGGTTTAGAGTGTAACGGTCCATGCTTTCTAAGGAGGTGATCTTTGCACCTGTGCTCGCTGTGAGGAAAACGGTCCTTAAACCCTACAGTAAACCCTGAAAGCCAACAATACGAAACTCTATCAAGCTTAAACCTGAACCCTCAATCCTAAACCCTAAACTCTACCTGCCAAAGTATGTAGAATAATGACCTTCTGAACCATTTTCAGTGGGTTTGGACAATGATTCTACCAACCTTTCGGGGCTTAGGTAAGCTGAGTTGCACCAGCCTCAACCCCATAAGCCCTGAACCGCATTATGGCCTACCTCAGCTTAGGCCAGCCCAATTGCAGGGTTCCCCAAATTAAGGGTGGCTCTTAATTTTTCGGGTCCCCAGACTAAAGCTGTGTAGTACTTTGGGGTCTATTAGGGTCCCCCTATGTAAGGAAACTACCACATGTAAATTTGGCCCAGTGGCATTAAGGTCGGCGCCTTAGCCTGCCCAGGAGATAATGATTCAGGGCCTTTGCTATTCAAGGCTTAAGAGGTCGAGGGGTTCATGGGCGTACCCTAAACCCTAAACCCTCCTAAACCCTCCTAAACCCTATAAAGCTTATATAGTGATATGGGTTTGCAGTGAGAGCTATAGTGACTGGCCTGGTTCAGCGGTTATGAGCCACCGAATCCCTAGGCAGCAAGTATCTAACACGTAGTCGGAAATGGCAGGATTCAATGCGTCTTTGAAGCAAGCTCATGCGGTAGGGTGGAGTCAATGATCGGGCGTACTTTATGTGCAGTGACGGTAAGGTCGGAAGGCAGAAGGCAAAGATATGGGGTCGTCAAAAACATGGTCTCTTTGGGGGATACCCCAAATATCAGGGGCCGTATGAAAAGAGGGAACCATAAGGGGCTACCATGTTGACATCCTGCCATATACACCCCTTTGCCAACAATTGCTTCTAATCATCCTCCTGGATTCCTTCATACTGCGGGTCCTCATGTTGATGCCAGAAGCCCTTGACCTTATGAAACTCAAGTCCGCAAGTGCTAAACCCTAAACCTTTAAACCCTAAACAATAAATCCTAAACCCTAAACCCTAAATCCTAAACCCTAAATCCTAAACCCTAAACCCTAAATCCTGAAACCCTAAACCTTAGGGTTCTCGCGGGGATCCTTCAGTGTCGGCGTCAGCACTATTTTTCAAGGCCACTGCTTTGTGAAGGCACCACTGCCGGCCTGGCAGTGTAATCCCATCCCCCCGATATTAGGGCTTTGGGGTTTTTAGGGTTTAGGATTTAGGGTTCCATTGCTGGAGCTGAGCGCACTTCAGATGCAGCAATGGCCCGCCCCCTAAACCCTAAACCCTAAATCGATTTTTACCTTGTATGTGCAATCGCCGGCCTTCGACGCCACTCATACTCATCCTACCCTAAGGAACCATGTACTCAATAATTAAGTGCTTGGGACTCGGGTAATAGTCAATTGTAGGGTTCAGGGTTTATAGAGTTTTGGGAGAAGTACAGTATGAGTATTGCGGACCACTGGGGCTATGCAGGAAAGTATCCGACGTAAAGCCATCAAACCCAGCCCACAGCCTGCTCCCTAAAACATATAGGGTTCGGGTTTAGGGTTTAGGGTGTAGGGTTTATGGAGAATCCCTACACCGCGTGGACCGCAAGCGATGCTTCGTGGGACCCTTGGAATCCTCAAGGGTTACAGAACCACATCGCCATCCTACCCTGGCCAACACCTCAAGCTCCACACCATGAAGCTTGGGGTCTAGGGATTGGGGCTTAGGGTTTAGGGTTTAGGGATTAGGGTTCAGGATTCAAGGTTTAGGATTCAGGGTTTAGGGTTTAGGGTTTCAGTATGGCTGACAAATCAAATCCAGCATGACCCTTTGTGCCTGAAGAAAAAAATAGGCCTCCGGAATTCTGACACCCATGGTAGACTCTAGGTGGACCCCCCCACGGTGTAATAGTTGCTGTATGGGATAACAAGGATGATCTTAGGGTCCTACTACATTGCCAATTTACCACTATTACAGGGTGGGGGGGGGGGTCCTCCGAAGGTAGACTTATGTCTTGCAGGCTTTGTCCAACAAAGACATTTTCCGGATGCCTGGCCATCCACGGTGCTGCCTTGTTTTGCGATTGAAAAGGCTTCCAGCAAGTCGGGTAGCATAATTCGCGGTTGTGGGGTGCTTGAATGACGCAAAATCATGTTTAGAGAAGACTACAGCCCTAATTCAAATTTTGAGGAAACAAAATTGGTATCTCTAACCTTGCAAGATCTCTGTAGGGCCTAAACCTCAGACCCCAAGCAAGAATGGAGAGTCATAGGGTATAGCAAATGGACAGTTGCATGGAAGCTCACAGTTTCTGCTTGCGTTTCGGAGTCTCTGGCTAGTTGCTAACAGGAAGTGAAGGAATGGAAAAGAAAATTGGAAGTACAGGCGAATTTAGGGTCTACCAGGACCCAAAAGTAGGTAGCATAATATCCTTAAACGCCAAATAACCGCCATCAAGGCAAATGTTTTACATCGGTTTGGAGTCCAGGTAGTCTAGAATTGAGGGTTTAGGGTTTTGGGTAGGGAGGAGTGGATAGGAGAATGCGCCTACGTGGTTTAGGGTTTAGGGTCTACGGGGTTGTATAGGGGTCACCATAGGGATCCATTCCTCCATCCTGGTCCGAACAACCAATAGGTTTCAAGCAACAATAGGGCGTGGGAGATTTACTAACACTGTTCTCAACTACCCTTCTATAAATACAGGTCTGCATGCCTTTAAACAGAAACATGCTAACCGCTAAATACAATGTCAAGTGGTAAGATTAAGCTGCAGGGTTGTTAGCCCTAAACCCTAGGCCCTAGAGCGGTTGATAAGACTTCGGGCTTCAGCTTCATAGATGCTGAAACGCGCACCTTGGTCCTTCCGGTGTGGAGGGGTTAAGGGTCTTGGGGGCTTAGGGTTCAGTGCCGGCGGTGTAGGGTTGAGTGAAGTCGGTACTGGGGATCTAGGGGAACCTTCCAACCCTAAAAAACTGAAGCCTAAAAAGCCTGACCCTCCACACCGTTGAGGGTTTAGGGCTTTACGGCCTCGACCCCCAAATCCTAAACCGCCCCAAACCCTGGACCCCTAAAGCCGTCCTACATGAAGCCGGAGGTTCACCCAACAACTGCTGCTATGATGCTTGGTGCCACTCCGCGCCGGCGGGCCTTCAAAAAGGGCTTAGGGTCTAGACTTCATGGTATGCTTTAGGGTCTACCTAAACCCCCACAGTAGGTAAAATAATGCCCAAAACCCCTAAATACAGCCCGAAAGGCCATTATTCTACATACTTTGGGGGTCTAGGTAGGGCTTAAATACTCTAAGGGCTAAGGAGTCCAACCCTTTTTGACTATCATGTACTCCGGCTACGGCTACACGAATCCCAGAGCATGATAATTGCATGCACGACCTTTATAGAGATAGGGCTAGGGTCCAGACTTCAGGCTTAGGGTTAGTGTAGAGTTTACATGTATGGGGGGCCAGAGTTCAGGGACTAGATTTCTGATCGTAAGGGCATGAGTGCACAGCTTAAAACTAAGAGCACATTTCTTAAGTAAAGCGTCTGGAATCCTGGGCAAGCCCTAAAGCACCAATTCCACGCCAAAGCTCCAAGGCCCAAACCACAAGCATCAAGCCACGAACACCTACACCTCGACCTCTGACCCCCAAAAGTTTAGGCTTTTGGGCTAGAGCATTGCAACCTGGCAACCCTAAACTTTAAAGCTAAGCCTTAAACCTTAATCCTGAGCCCTAAATCCTACGCCCTAAAACCTGAACCCCAAATCTTAAATCCAACATCCTAAGCCCTAAATACTAAGCCCTAAATCCTAAACCTTGAACCCTTGAATGAGAACTATGCCTCCATTTTTTGAGAGCCTTATATTTTCAACGATAAGGTCCGACCCTTGGGGGAAATTGCTGAGGTTCAGGGAATGTAGTGCTTAGGGCTTATTGCCCAACAGGGGTATATATAATATCGATAGGGAATTTCGGGGAAGTATAGGGGTGCAGATGAGGGGGACTGTGAGGAGAAACGCCCACATCAGGAATCCGAATGATATGAGCTATAGTCTAAACTCCTAGTATCCCGTTTCCCAAAAAAGGGGACCCCAATATAGAAACCAAAATACTATAATCCTTATTATGTGGGAAACCTCCATATGGACCTGAGCCAGGTCCGGAAGTGCATGCCAACGTGGTTCTTTCCCGCGGGAAAGCCTCTCACCGAGGTTGCCCTTGGCCGCTTGAGTTGGAGATCGAGCGGGCCTAGCGATACATCATGCGCGCTTGGGCCTGTGCGCGCGCTTTCTGCGCTTTTGATCCCTTCCGCTGGGCACCAGCTTGCTGCTTCTGGGCTTCACGCTGCTCAGCTTGCGGCTGAACAGCCGTCGGCGGCGCCCCGCACATCACTGTTTTTTCACATGAGATATAATCTGAACTCCTTAAAGGGGTTTAAGTAGGGGTTTTGTACAGGGGAATATCGTAGGGGTTATTAGTTGGGATACTAGGAGTTTAGACTCAGACTACAGCCATAATCTAAACCCCTAGCATCTCCCTCAATAACCTCTACAATCCTCCCCTATATAATCCACTATGTAACCCCTCCAAAGGAGTTTAGACCCTATACCCTACACAACCCCCTTAACGAGTTTAGACCCTAAACCCCAAAACCCTATATGGCCCCCTTTAAGAATTTTTAAGCTATAGCTCATATAGCTATGTTAGGAGGCAGTCCGAGAATCATTTCCTACCATCCTAGAGTCCCAATCTCCTCTCAGAATGCCCTAAGTGGGTTAGGGTTCAGGGTTAGGGTTCAGGGTTCACGGTTTAGGGTTTGGGGTTAGGGTTCAGGGGTTTTAGGGTTTAGGGATTAAGGGTTTAGGATTTGGGGTTTAGGGTTTAGATAGGGGTTAGGGTTTAGGGTTTCGGGATGGCGCAAGTCCCCTCAGAATGACCCACCTTGAAGAACTTCAGCTGGGACCTTTGTTTGAGCGCCAACCCCCTGGACCCCGCACCCTTCTCCCAACCCTTAGCCCTAAAGCCTAAACTCTAGACCCTGTAAACCTTAGACCCTAAACCCTAAACCCAATCATGCCTGAACATTAAACCTGAACCCTAACTGTATCCCAAGAATATGTATGATGATGCCTTTTTAACTCTATGTATGTGTTTGCTTCAAACTCACAAGACTAAACCCCAAAACTCTGAAAAGCCTGACCCTACTAAGGGTTGACCTTCAGGTATCTATAATAGGAGTATACGGGAATCCCAAAGGGTTAAGGGTTTCAGGTCCAAGCTAAATCCCAAGGAGAAACATGAATATGAAACCAAAACCCTAAACCGACTGATGGCCTGCATGCGCACCCGCTCCAACTCGTGCGTGAGGTCGATATCGGTCTCACTCGTAGGTAGCCAGGCGCAGGCGCCTGTCACTAAACCCTAAACTCTAAGCCCCAAACCCTCAACCCTATAAACCATGAACACTATAAGCCCTGAACCCTGAACCCTGAACCTTAAACCCAATAAACACTAACCCAGAACTCTGAACCCTGAACCCCTCAACGTCTGCCTGGGCTTACCCTTAGACTCTGAGCCTACAGATAATGGCGACATTTGGCCTGAAGCCTATAAATTGTATCTATTTTGGGCTATTTTGGATTAGGCTAGATGGAAATTACATGGAAACTGAAGGCTTCTACTTACGCATGGTCTACTTCTAGAATCCGCAGAGTCATATGGAAAAGAAAAGGAAACATGACATGGAAACTGGGAGCTCACAGTGATATGAGCTAAAGTCTCAACTCCTTAATGGGGTGTATATAGGGCAGTACTATAGGGCTTATTAATAGGAATACTCGGAATTTAGACTATAGCTGATATGTAAGTAGATAAGTTTAACTTGGTGGTGTCTAGCAGGGAGTGAAGGATTTCAACAGAAGTTTGAAGCGGGCCTGTGGTAGGAGCCCATGCCGCAGGTTTAGGGGTATTAAGGGTTCAGGGTTAAGGATTTAAGCTTTACGGTTCAGGGTTTAGGGCCTGGGCTTTTCAGCGTTTTGAATAAGTTTCGAACTTAGCGGTTTGGTGGTTGAAAGGTTTCGGGTCTTGAGTTAGCCGACTTGCATTGATAGCGGTGAGACGCTTGACACCATGAAGCTCATGGTACTCAATTTCCCAGAGTAGTAGCCCCTTTAGGGTTTAGGGTTTAGGGACCAAAAAAATGTAAGCCTAAACGCCGAAACCGTGAACCCTTAACGCCTCAACCCTAACCCCCTAAATCCTACAGGTCAGTCCGTCAGGGAGCCACTGCCGCCTCTTGAGCCCTGCACTCCAGGTAAACCCTGGATAGCCAAACAACCCAACCCAAACACAATCGTTGGTTCCAAAATGCCATTTGTTGTAGGATAAATCCTCACCCAGGAAGTGGCTCTTTTGCGAACAACCATTCTGTTTCTGCAAACCAATGTCGTCTAGACGTTGGGACACCGTTCTGTTATTCTAATTTCTTGGTGACGTACACATGTGCTCTGCTGGTGGCCCAGTAGTTGCCCTGAGACTTCCCCTGAACCCTTGTAAGAGGGTGTCCCAAAATAAAGGGTACCATTTTGGGATCCCTATAGACAATGAGGACTGTAGTATTTGGGGATCCATGTTGGGGTCCCCCTAGTTTGGGAAACTACCATAAACCATTAACCTCACCTCCGCCGAGGAAGGGTAGTTCCCGTGTGGTGCTGCGTTCCGGCCTCACGCGGGAGGTGGCCCCCGAGACAGACATCCTACATAAACTATAGGCCAAACTCCTTCGAAAGGGGTTCTATAGCAAATTATATGAGCTATAGTCTAAATTCCTAGTATCCCCCGTAATAACCCCTATAATGGTCCCCTATATAATCCCCTCTATAACCCCTTCAGGAGTTTAGATTACAGCTCACACAGAAGAAGAAGTATAGGGGCTATTAAAACTAGAGCTCATGTGCGCTTCAAGAGTTTACCGTTCTGGGGACCCCACTCGGCTGCGAAGTTGTTGTTGTTGGGTTAAGAGGGATTAGGGTTTAGCCCTGACATCCTTCGATATGTCGCACCTCGTGTTGTAACATAAAGGCGTTCACGCGGCAGCTCTATGCACATGGGTGAAGGACAGCGGAAGCACCCTAGAGCATGGCTCCTGTCCAATCCCACAAAATCGTCCCTGACACCCCAGTAAGAGACCACGGGGAAAATAGATCATTTAGGTTGCCTTGTTTAAGTTCTTTACGGGCCAGCCCTGTACCCTATAGATGCTAAAGCCTAAAACCTTCACCCTAAATCCCAGACCTGAAACTCTAAGCCCTAAACCCTCGAATAAGAAAAGGTAGTATCCATAAAAAGGGCGACCGACATAGACATCCAAATACTATCGTCCTTGTTATGGGGACCCCCAAAAAGGCACCCCCAATGTCGAGAACCCCCCCAAAAAACTCCATCACTGCAGCGCTGAGGGTGTGACGCAGTTATCTGGTACGGATTCACCCAGTCCAGCAATGGCTTGATGAAGCCTGTCTTCAGGCATCAGCCCCTTGAAAGAGTGTTGACGGCGCTATACAGTGCTACATGGGGATCTGGACACATAGGGTATGAATCTAAAGTTTCGGGTCCAGGGTTGAGGGATTAGGGTTTGGGTTTTAGGGTCTCGGGTTCCCGCTTCCCGGTTAGGCTCCAGGGTGCAGGGTTTAGGGATTAGGGTTTGGAGTTTCATCTTCGGTGAGTAGGGATTCGGGAGCCCTAAACCCTAAACCCTAAACTGGGTTGGGACCCGAAATCATGAAGTCTGAAGGTCTTCGAGGATGATACAGAAAATCTTGGGGGAAGATTTAGGGTTTAGGGTTT
>CAJNIZ010003570.1:45806-59855 GCA_905231905.1 Symbiodinium pilosum | reverse complement strand
GGTTTAGGGTTTAGGGTAAGGACAATGATGGGACACTGTGGCCCTGGCAGGTCATAGGCATGAGAAGCACAGGCGTAGGAATTAGGATTTCGCCGTGTTGGCCCTCATTACTCAAATCATCTCAACTTTCAGATTGCACCATTACCTGGGCCCCAAAAGTAGGTAGAATAATAGCACCAACCCCCCAAGAAATAGCCCAAGAGGCACTATTATTTCACATACTTTTGGGGGTTCAGGTAACAGACATGGGCCCAATGCACGAAGTCATGTTGGGGAAAACATTCTGCAAGTCCTGGTTTGAAGGCCTGGACTGGTGTGTTGGAGGTTTTGCGGGCTTTGGTTTAGCGCGCGTGCCTTTTCGCGACCCCAAAGTCTGACGGCGCCTGTGTAGCCACATCCGTACAAGGCTGGAAAGTGTGGCCTGCCTTGAAGATATCGTTTGGATTCCGCGTATACCTTTTATGCACAGCTTCAGAACCTGCATGAAATGGTTCCAGCAAGTATGCAACACAACTGCTCCTTTTGGGCAATTGAGCCCCTTGTCAAAGACATGATGCAAGAGAGGTTCCCTCTAAAGCTTGGCCTCCATCCGGCGAATGGCTGCCCTAACATCTCAAAACCTACCTTATACTTTAGGAGGGCCCCCCACCCAGCAATAATAACTATAAGGGATAATAAGGATTCTATTAGGGTCCTCTTCTATTCTTATTGTACCACTATTACAGGGTGGGGATCCTCCTAACTTATACTCAAGGTGCCAAGCCATTCGTCCTGATTTAGGGTTTGTGGTTTAGGCAGAAACAATAGAAGTTGAAGCAAATACATATTGAATGTTCGTCAGTCTCCTACACTAAGGCAGTAGGATGTATAGGGTGTACGATACCCAGAAAAGATAACCACGGAGCAAATCCCTAGCCGTAAACCCTATACCAAGCCCAAAATCCTAAATGAAGGTCTATAGGCTCCTAGTATCCCCTTCAATAACCCTTCTAATCATAATACCCCCCCTATATAAACCCCTATCTAATCCACCTTGAAGAGTTTAATCTATCGCTCAAGTGGCTCCTACATCTTGAAGGTTTGAGTTTTAGGGAGCCATTGGACAGTAAGTTTGTACATACTTGGTGGCTCATTGGACGGGGTTTATGACTGTGCCTATGGCCTTGCTGACTGGACTTTTGGAGGAGTACCCCCCAATCAACAGCATTGGGTAGAAGACCAGTGAGAAGTAATTAATCCTCTTACCCGCTCCCCCCCCCAATATTGAATACTCCCAACATATCACAACATACCACACGATGGGAGTATTCATCATTAGGAGGGTCGGGGGGTTGATATTAGGGGAGGGGATTAGCCATTTGCTTTAGGAGCACCAGCTAGGGTATCGAGACTACGCTCGCCAAAACTAACAAAGTGTCTCGCGAAGATTGCAGTGATTTGAAAAGGGGAATACATGAGGTAACATCTTATAGTCTATAACTATACATACGCGCGGCATTTGTGAGTTCTACTACATACTAAGTGTGCGGAAACCACCCTAGTGTCTCGAGTCCCCAAAGCATGGGGACCTTCCCGCAAAAGCAAAACCCCCTGAGTCCTACACACCGCAACCTCCTGAACCTAAACTCCAAATCCCCTCCCCCTTATACTAGGTTGGCCCCTAAAACCCATTGAAAAATATTAGTATATATGGTCCCCTATTAGAGCCATTAGGGAAAATCTTAAATATCCCAGGGGCCTACCCAGTATATAACCCTCCCCCATATCTAATATCAGGGGGGTGTGGGGGGTCCTAAGTAGGGGTAGGGGATTAAAGCTCATTGCCTTTGTGTCCTCCCTAAACCCTAAACCTTGGGTACTGCCCCCACTCACTCAGTAACAGTTGGATGATAATTGTAATTTGGGTATATATGGCCCTTAATAGGACCCCTAATACAGACTGTTACTGGGGAGGGGCAGTACCCAACCTAAACCCTAAACACGCAAATCAAAATCACCACTGCTTTGTGTCCTCCCTAAACCCTAAACCCCTAAACCCTAAACCCTAAACCGCGGCCTGAACCCTAAACCCCTAAAGCTCAGTGCCTGTGTGTCCCACGCGGCTGTGCGAGATCGTGCTCTCGGCCTCCTTTAGCTCAGCGCTTTCCTCGTCCTTCCAAGCGTCTCAGGGGTCAGGGTTTCAGGGTTTCAGGGTTTGGGGGTTTAGGGTTTGGGGGTTGAGGGTTTAGGGTCAAGGTCTACATTGTTCAGGGTTTCAGGGTTTGGGGGTTTCGGGTTTAGGGTTTAAGGTCTACAGGGTTCAGGGCTTGGAGTGGATTTGGGGTTTACTGCTTCCTCATTGGGCTATGAAAAGTTAGACAGGAAGACAGTAAGGGAAGAATACGGGTACTGCCGGAAATCTATTCAGGCTTCTACGATATCCCCAGGAAAGCCCCACCTTCGAGCCTTGAATCATACGCAGTTTAGGGTTCTGGGTTTTTCAGCCTCTAAACTGAAATACCCCAAGCCCTAAAGCCTGAACCAGAAACTGCGCCGGTTCCGGGGTTACACTCCTAAGAGCCCTGATTAAGTTGCAACTTTTTTTTTAATGGAACCAATATAATTAGGGTTTAGGGTTTGTGGTTTAGGGTAATGAACTCCTATATGTGAGCCGATGTAGCGTCCTAGTGTCGTCCTTTGAAAGGTTCCCAAAACCTAGAGGCACAACCCTGAAATCAACGAACATAAGCCCTATACCCCAACCCCTGAATCCTAAACCCCCTAAAGCCCTAAACGCTAGCCCTAAACCCTACAGCCCCGAATAAACATACTAGCATTCGTAATAAAGTTGTAGTACTACCAACAAGAGCAATACTAGCAAAAGTACTACTAATCGAAACCATTGTACAAACGATACTTAATAATAAGACCAATGAGAATAACAATCATAAACGTAGCAGTAGTAGTATAATGCTAATAATAATTGCTAACGATTCAGTCGTAATGAGTAACCCTGCAGCCCCGAAGCCCTAATCGCAAAAACAAGAAACAATAGTAATAAAAACAACAAGTAGTACTGGCAGTAATACTACTAATAGTAATAGCAACAAAGATAATTGTAATAACAATAGTTAACAGCAATAGTAATTTCACAGCTAATACCGTTCATACGTCAGTAGTAATAATCCCTTGCAGGAGCTTAGACCCTCAACGCTCAACCTTAATCCCTATACCGGAATCTCTCAAACCCTAAACCCTAATCCCTAAACTCGGTTTAGGGTTTAGGGTTTAGGGGTTAGGGTTTAGGGTTTAGGGGTTAGGGTTTAGGGTTTAGGGGTTAGGGTTTAGGGTTTATTCCCCCCCTTTGAGGAGTTTAGACTACAGCTCATATGAAAACCCCAGGCATGCCTCGTTCTCCTCATCTTCTTCGCCCACCCGCGGCTGGCGGATGCGCAGCCGGTCTACTACGGCAGAGCCCCGGTTGCCCCAGGCGCCCTGCAGGAAGAATCTTTAAGGTTTAGGGTCTAGGGTTTTAGGGTTTAGGGCTTTAGGGTTTCGGGTCTAGGGCTTAGCTAAACGTCATCATCACTGCAATAGTATCAATGCATACAGACAGTAGCATTAAACATAGTATTTCTACCTATCTTAATAAGGCCGCTATAACAATGAGTCGAATATTTAGGAGCATTGTAGGAACCCCCCCCCATCCCAGAAAAGATAAAAAGAAGCACCCAAACACCCTCTCCCTAAGGGGAAATAATAGGGTAGGAGGGCCCAAATACTACAATCCTAATGAAATTTGGGACTTCAATCCCTATTATTTGGGTCCTTGGATCCTTAGCCCTGGACCCTAAGCCCTAAACACTATCATTTGGGTCGTTGGACCCTTAAGGTGTGTAAAGCATCGGCACATCCGGAGTATGAGTAGGTGCCTCGATCTGACATTCGCTGAGTGGCGCCCGTCGGAGCACCTGCCGCAAAGCTGTGCTTTTGTACTCAAAGGCTCCATGTAGCTATACGGTTAGATTTAGGGTTTAGGGTGTATACTTAGGGCCCAAAGGGGTTCCCATATAACGACTTGAGGGCCCAAGTATATACCATGTTGCCACATGGAGCCTTCGGGGTAGGTATCAAGACTTGCGCGTTGAAGCTTGAAAGGGAACTTCTCAAAACACCAGGGCCATACAGACTCTAGGAATACCTGCATATCTGTAAAGACATGTGTATACATACATATATGAGCTATAGTCGAAGCTCCAAGCATCCCCCTTACTAACCGCTACAATACTACCCTATATAATTCCCTATAGAACCCCCTTTAAGGGGCTTAGACCCTAAACCCTGAACCCTATAAAATCTCAATATAACCCCCTTTAAGGAGTTAAGACTATAGCTCATATGAATGTTTATTAGTGGAGAACTGAGGGATTGCTGGGATCCCTACTAGCGAGGGTTTAAGATTTAGGGTTTAGCGTTTAGGATACTGCAGGAGCTTTGGCTTGGTGGTTGAACATTGCGCCTGGGGCCTAAATGGTTAGAGTTGGGTATTCTATGCTAGGGCTTAGGCTTTAGGGTTTCAGCGATAGCTTCGGGCGGCACTAGTGCCTCGCACAACCAGATGTCGTTGCCTGTCAGTCGGAAAAAACAACCCCTTCTTAGGGCTTCCACGATGAGTGCTACTTCCAGGTCCGCTCTCCAGCGCTTGGATTTTTTGCTTGAGGTCTTGAAGGTGGATCCTCTGCGGAGCGGCAAGATCCCCTGTTCTTTGTTGCTGGGGTTATATTGGGATAATGGAAACAAAATGAAAACTACCATAGTGGGTTCTATATATATATATATGTGGGTGTGTGTATATAGGGTTATGTAAGGATATATAGGGATAATGGAAGAATGGAAGCTACTATTTAGGGCTCCGATAAGTACCGTATGTACAGCATCTCTAGCTAGGAGGGCAGAGACAACGCCTGGTCCTACAACCCCTGGGATTGTGTGTCCCGCCCTTGCAGCCATTCTCAGTTCCCCGTCCGCATTAGGTCGTATCACGAATCTCCGCTTAGAATTGGTTTTCGCGAGGCGCTGCAGCAGAGTTTGGGGTTTAGTGTTTACATTTTAGCAATGAAGCAGCTAATTGCAGGAGGAACATTGGTATTTCCACAGATTTCTACACCCCTCACCGAAAACCCTAAACTTTTCAAGGACAAGCAGGTCAGGAATTGTGGTTGGGGTCCTGGGCTTTAAGGTTTGAGGTGAGGACCTACCTAAGCATTAGCAAAATCAATTTGAAGTCTGTTCGAGATACCCTCAGGAATTCAGGACCATGATATCGCTCATTACTTGGGGTTCTGCATTACCGCTCTGGGCTTTATGGCTTGAGGCTAGGAACTCTGTTGGAATGGAGGCAGCTTGAAAAAGAAGATGTTGCAGACCACATGATGAACTGTTGAGTGCGCGCAAGGCATCGAAAAGAGAACATGGGATGGCTTAGAATCCCCAGAGGGCACCGTTCCGCATCATTCGAGCTTCTGACCGTGTTATACTACTCCCTTCACATGTTTGGGGTCCTTGACTATTGCGAGAAATCCCCAAACAGGGGAAATCTTTGACACAGGAATCTGGTTTTAAGGTTTTGTAGGCTTGTAGACAAACAGACTGAGCCATGTAGCCTACCAAATTGAGGAGCTTACCCCGTTTTGCGTACCCAAACAGGGTTTAGGGTTGAATGTAATCACCGGACACAAAGCCGGCTCCATTGTTTGAGAGCGAAACCGGCTCGACTGTTTGAGAATCCTAGTTACACCCACTCTGCAATGGCATATGAACACTTCACAACTCCTTTCTACTTCCAACAGCTTTTTACTATACCATGTGGTAGCTGCAAATCTGTATATAATCCCTGTATATATATATATACACACTTTATCCCCTTGTTCCCTACTGAGAATCAGCAAAGTTTAGCAGGACCCGACCTTGATCAGCTTCTTTCCGGGTAGGAGAATGTAGAGTCGAAAACATCTGACCCTAAGCCCTTAACCCTGTCCCTTGCCCCAAAACCCCTGAACCCCAAGCACTAAACCCCAAATCCTAAACCTTGCATCCCAACTCTTAAGCCCCAAACCCCTAAACTCCTAAGCCCCTAAACCCTAAACCCTATGGACCTGAACACCAAGCCCTTAAGCCATTTCATGTGGCCTCACGTTGCAAAGATCGAGATCGGGCATTTGAGTCCACTCCAATCGAGGTCAAGTACCTTCCAGGTGGAGTTAACGGTTAATGGCCTCGGGTTTTAGGGATTTACACTTTAGTGTGTAGGGTTTTAGGGTTTAGGGTTTAGGGTATTAGCGTTTTCTGGGCCAAGGTTTGAAGGTTTACCGGGATTAATAAAACACCTCCGCAGAAGTTGATGTCTGGACCCACACTGTATCCATCCTGGACAAATCATTTTGGCTGTGTTCTTGCAAAGCATCTCGCAGAAGTATATAGAAGAATGATCTTTAAGAATCTTGTTTAACAGGATTTCGGGCTCTTGTGTTGGCTCCTTCTGAGGGCCAGGTGGATCTCCCAGAAAGAGGAACACCCTAAGTGGGTGTTTGCTTCGCTTATTCAGAATGCAAATATGTAAATGCAACTGTGACATCTTGAAAAGCGACTCAGCACAGGAGCATGTGGAAGTCTGGGCCGACAGATGCAAGAACAGATGAGTAGCGTTTTGTTGGTGGTTGAACCTAGCAATATTATATTCCTTAAATAAAATACTATACCCCAAAGGGAGGTTAAAATCTTACTCTATAATGGGTATCATAATATCCTCGAATCAAATACTAGTCAGATGTTTGTGAAGGTTGTGTCGGGGACCATATGTGATGCAAAGCCACCTAGGACTGAAAAAGGCCAATTATTCTGGCACAGACGAGTTCTATAAAGAAGCTAAGACCCCCGAAGGAAGATGAGCAAAAACCCTAAACCCACGTTTGTTACGCATCTTAGAAGACCGTGAAACACCCAAACTCCAAAACCTAGAGACAATAACAGTGAAAAGTATACCAGCAGTAGATGGCGATTATAGCGATAAACATAATGAAGATTACCTTCTATAACCTGTAGTCTAAACTCCTAGCATCCCCCTTAAAAAGCTCTATAATAGGAACCCTATAATACAGACCCCTATATAACACTTTAGACCCCAAACCGCTTTAAGGAGTTTAGAATACAAGGCCCATATAGGTACCTTGACCCTTGGGAATCTTGTGTCAAGCCATTCTGTATGTTGCTTGGGAGGTGCTTTGTCGCCCTGAGGTGTCAACGTTGAATCCTAGAAGTTATAATCTAAACGCCTGCAAGGGAGTTATGCTGGGATTAGAGTCTAGGGTGAACGCTCTTTGAACGGAGCTTATTTAGAGGACTATATAGGGGACTATTATAGAGGTTATGAAGGGGGATACTAGGAGTTTAGACTGTAGCTGACACGTCATATGGGTTAAGGTCTACCTGGACCCAACAGTAGAACATTGGCCCAAGACCCATCAGATGATCCAACAACACGCTCAAGCCTTATTCAGAATTCCAAACAAACAGGGCGGGAGTGGATGCCGCATAATTTGGGAGAATTTTGACAAAATTGAGTGATCCACGGGAGTTACACCCTTAGCACACATACCGTGTCTATATCTGCGACAACTGAGAAACCCAAATGTCGTGAAGCGTTCAAGAAGTTCATGTCAAACCCTAACCCTCGACCCCACAACACAGACTCCAAACGTGAAATTCTCACACCTACACCCAATAGCCAAATCCTTGTACCCTAAACCCTAAACCACACCCTAGAACATTCCCTCCACCCTAAGCCCTAAGCCAGAGTCCCTACCCCCTAAGCCAAGAAACCCTGGAGCCCTACACCCTCAGCCAGGACCCTTACGCCCCAAGCCAGAATCCCCACACTCGAAAGTCTAAACCCTAAGCCAGCATCCCGACACTCTATAATCCCCCTAAAGTAGATAGAATATGGATTTGGGTATAGAATAATAAGATCCCCATATATCCCATACTCTATCTACTTAAGGGGGGCTCTAAACCCTAAATCCGACACCCTCAAGCCGGCAGTAATTTCACATTGCCTCTCGGCATACGCTTCGCGAATCTGACGCACACACTCCTATAGAGATTCAGGCTTTAGGGTTTAGGGGTCAAGGTTTGGGGTCTAGGGTTTTTCTAGTTCAGGGTTTAGGGTTCAAGATTGGGGGGTTTGGGTTACTCAATAGTCCTTAAACAAGGGGGGTGGGGGGTGGGGGGTGAATCTAGGGACTATCATAGAGGTTTGTTTTGAGATTGTATACGGGTTCTTCTCCACTCCATCATTTGGATGGAGACGCTCTTGGCATTCTACACCTTGTACATACACATCCAACTTCAAGAAACGCGGCATAGATAAGTCTTCAAGTGAAAAAATATTGCGCTTCAGCTACCAAATACCAATCAGTACTAATAGCTTATTTTGGTACTTTCTAAAATCCTATAAAACCATGCTCTACAACCTGCAAAGCCTTATAGACCCCTGCAAGTAGAACAACGTTTGCCCTGGGGGGCCAAGTAACCAAATAATGGGGCTTTACGGCCAACCCTAAACCCTAAACCCTGAACCCCAAACCTTAAACCCTAAACCCCAAACCCTAAACTCTAAACCCCAAACCCTAAACCCTAAACCCCAAACCCTAAATGGTGTTTGGGACCTGGCCCCATCCTTTGACCAAGTGGACCCTTCAGGAGCATGCCAGTGCTCTGTAGCCTTTGCAACCACCATGCGCTATTAGACCCTAAAATTCCCTACTAGGACCCTATTAAGGGTAGATTAAAGCTCTAAGGGATTTGGAACCCCAGTAGAAATTATAATTTCAGCTAAATATTAGGATTCTAGGTAACAGAAATTAAACACTATTTTCAGGAACCTTGTAGAAAGTACCTTTAAGGTCTAACAGCCCATAGTGGAAACTAGTTTAGGATTGGGCAACTGTCGCCTGAGGGCTTCTACCTTCATATGGGAGGGTTAAAAAAGGATAATGCTAGGCATTCTAAATTCTAGGGGTATACGGGGAATACGAGGACTTGTGGGAGTTCCAGTCAGTATTGTATGAGGGCTTTGAGATGTTTTCCTCTCTCTCTACCTATCTATCTATCTATCTGTCTATCTATATGTATGTATACATATACATATATATATATACGTATTTATATCCTGCATATATACCCTGCATCTTCGTCCCGGTGCCCGATTTCACAGCGCATGCCCTAGACACTATAAACCCTAAACCCTACACAGTAAAAAACCCTAAGCCCTACACACCGCGAACCTTAAGCCCTAGACAACCCCCAATCGCACTTTCGGGACCCCTACAACATCGCTAAACCCAAAACTGTATAAACCGTAACCCAGGCCCTAAACCCTAATCCTAAATCCTAACCCCCAGCACCCTGCAAAACCTGATCCCTTACAGTACAGGGAGGGTCAGGGGGACTTAGCAAGTACGTTAAGAATAGGAATAAGTTGGGTCATTAGATGGCTTATAGGGGTTGCCTAAGCCCTACACCCTGAACCACTTGAAGTAGGTTAATAATGGGAATACCTCGGGTCATTATATAGTTTTTAGAGGTTGCCTAAACCCCACACCCTGAACCACATGAAACCTTGGAAGGCAGTCCTCTCGTCGCGGAATCTTCTTGGACTGTCAACAGAGCTCGGGCAAGACTCCCTAGAAGCCCAGTTACCTGTATATTGGGTTCCTGTCCTTAAGTCCCTATATAAACTTGTACTATCTATAACCCAAGGACCTACTTTTTGGGTACCTGGGCTTCTAGGGACTGCTTCTAGCTCAAACGCGGTTTAGGGTTTAGAGTTCCAAGCAGGGGTCCAGGGTTTAGGGTTGAGGGTTTAGGGGACCCTGGAGACATATGCATTCGTTACCTTGGGGGTTTTCACCCGTATGTACATATACTGGTTTGCACGTGAGCTATAATCTACACTCCTGGCATCCCCCCTTGATATGCTGTACAATAAATGTCTATAAAAAAAAAACACTACATAATTTCCCCTTGTGGAAATTATGAGACTACAGCTCATGCGTGGTTCATACTTGCACGTACCGAAGAACCGTCAGGAGGATATGAGGGGTCAAGCTTTAAGCACTTATAAGCCCTGTGTGGGATGTATCCTGCGAAGCTCATACATATGAGCCTTGCCTTCAGGCTCCCAGTACCTAAGTATATAAGGTTTAAGTTAGGGGTTTAAGGTTATCGAAATATCTTAATATCAGGTGATTCCAAAGTACTTATGAGGGAGCACACTCGGGCCCAAACTATATTCACTGTTTCAATGCTTGGACGCGTATGGTTAGGGTTGAGGACCCTGGCGCAAACTAATATAAACGGTGTGGCGTTCGTGAAGCTGCGTACTATTTGGGTTTCTGAAAACTGGGAAGCGGAGCACCGCAAGGTTGTATGTAGGAATTGCTGCCGTCCCTGTGGAAATCCTATGAGGATACTGTTGAGAAACCCCTAAACCCTAAACCCTAGCCCCAACTTCCCCTACCCTGCCACAGTCATACATAGGACCAGTACGAAGAGCATAATCCTGGACAACTGCAATACTGGGCGACCGTAATGGGCTGGGGGCCGTCTAGGGGTGAAATAAACCTTCAACCCTAAACCAAACCCAAACGGTAAACGGATAAATGTCAAGATCATGAGCCCTTCTGTAGGCCAACCCATGTTGTGGTTCTAAGCTTCCAAAAGACCATCTTCTGAACTTCGGGCTTAGGGTTCTTTTGGGTTTGGGGTTGAGGCCACCTGATCTTCGGTTAAGGGTTTAGGGCTTTCTGAGGCTTAGGGTTCTTCAGGGCTTCGGGTTGGGAGTTTAGGGGAAAGCCCTGAAACTGGAATGGACCCCCTAAACCCTAAACCTTCAACAGCGCGGGGATTCCCACGAGATGCATAACCCAGAGAACGGCTTAGGGTTTAGGATTTAGAGTGTTAGGGTTTAGGGTTCCTTCCCAGAGGGTACATGTGGGAATCTAGCAATATACTTAGGGCAGGAAGGGTTTACCTACTTAGGGGCCCAAGTATACGCCATATTCCTACATGGACCGGGCGTTGGGGGCATGGCATTATCATCCCTTTAGTAACAACGCTGAGCGACACTAAGCCAGAGTGCGCAACATCACTAGGTCAGGGAATGCAGCCAAAATTATCATACCAGGATCCCGTGTGTATTGCAGGGTTTAAGGTTTAGGGAAACAAAGCTCAAGCCTTACACGGACTTTTCAAGGAATGGAGGGCCTTGAAAATAAGGGGTGGCTACGAGGAAAACAAGCGGATCATTGTTTGGTACCCTAAGCCCTAAACCCTAAGTTACCCTAGAACCTCAATCCGAGCTATGCAGATCATCCTCAGAAACTCCTACATCGAGCCTCCCGGCCGAATATATATCGGATCCAAACAGACTTAGGGATTAGGGAAACCTCAATATGCCCTCCGTTACCTTTTTCGGAGACTGTAAGTGTGCCTTGGGGCCCATCTTGTCTTACCTCATGCACTGTACACTAAACGGGGTTTAGGGCCTGTGGCTTTGGGTTTAGTGCTTTAGGGCACATGAAGCACGCCTCGCCATCGATATGCTCCGAATGTCAAGTTGCAGGAGGATCAGGCGCATGCGTCGCAGGCACGGGCACCGCTCCAGCCACAGTGGTGGGCAGCGCCAAGGAAAGTAGTATCTCCCTTAATAATGGAAAATCAAATGCAAAATGAAATGGAAAATGAAATGGAAACTGGGATTATAAAGGGGATTATAGGGGTCCTGCTATTGGAGCTCACTGCCGCCTTCGCAAAAGACATGACGCCCTCCATCGATCCAAGGGCTCGAAGGATGGCCCGGTGTGCCTTGAACTGTCTTTCCAGATGTGTAGAGCTGGTCAGAGTGGTATCCATAAATCTATGGATGTGTCTAGTAGCAGAACACCGATGCTGAGATATTGCACCTCGGGGTACATTGTGGGATGTAATATTTGCGACAGGCATATTAGGTTTAGGGTTTAGGGTGCTGAGTGCCGAGCATGGGAGTGTGCCTTGACATGTTTACATTACTAAGAACTTGGCGGCTCGGGGTCTGGGAAGTTCAGTTTACCCCCAGGTCACCCTTGAATGTCCCTAAAGAAGCATAAGCAAGGGGGAACCCACAAGGGGTAGCATGCGGAGGGCTGGCTAAGGGAACCCATACATCTCTGAATCCCGAGCCCCCAGACCCCAGGCCCTAAAGCCATAAAACCTTACTCCCGGTCTAGGGTTGAGGGTTAGATCCCCCTAAACTTCTCAAACTCTCAAACCCCATAAACCCCTCTAAACCCCTTAGCCGCTCAAGCCTCGAAATCCCTGTAAACCTCTACATCCCTGATCCATGAAGCCTCATCTAGGTTTGCGAGGGTTATCTCGACATCCGGCATGGCGCAAGAAGCGGATCCGCATGCCCCAGGATTCGGGCTTGGCGTTGAGGAGCTTTGGGTTTGGAGCTAAACTAGTTTATTGTTTGGGTTTGGGAGGTAGTTTAATGAGGCTGTAGGAGTTTAGTAGTAAAGCCTGTAAAGCTAGTCGAGTAGTGTTTTGGGCTTGGAAGCAGCGAGGTCACGTTTGACCAACTGCTGCCTTGAGGTTTGAACTAGCCTTGGCTTGGGGTATGAAGTTTCAGGGTTTGGGGTTTCCGGCGTGTTAGGTTTAGCGTTTATAGGTGCTGGGGAAGCATAATCACTTTGCACGGGGTCCTTTGAGAACAGGGCGCGCAGCACCTAAACCCTTTAGTAGCTTAGGGTTTAGGGTCTAGGGTTATAAACCCTAAACCCTCTAGCCATATAAACTTACCATTACTTCGGGTTCTCAATTTTCCGTCTTTCTAAAGTTCTAAAATGTTAAGCTCCAAAATGACAAAACCCCCCTCCCCAAACCCCAAACATTAGCCCTAGGGTCCAAGGACCCAAAGAATGAAGTTTTCGGGTTAGGATTTACAGTAAGGTTTAGGGCATAGGGTTCAGGGTAGAATCTGAATGGCTTTGGGGACCAAAACCTGATATATGGGGCCTTGGACCCCTAGGGTATGGCTTAGGGTTTAGGAAGAGGGTAAACATAGTTACCCAAGATTATCCACCCTCAGCCGCCTTTCTGGGCTTTAATTTAAGTTGCCATAACATTGGTAAATAATAAATAAGCGGGTTTCCTAATTATATTACAGTAACTTGATTGAAGCTCCCTAACAGCGACCCAGCTATGCCCTCTATTCCTGACGAGCTACACTCCATGTTGATAGAGGAGAATTAAATGCAAAAGAAAATGAAGACCGGGACCATGTAGGGGATCATTTTCCTGTACGGCTAGTGGAATCCAGTTCCTCATAGAGCATATATGGGGGAGTATACTAAACTACCCAAGGCATCCCTATGTCCACTTCCAATGTGCTGACAGTAGCTCTGATGTGCAATTACCTATGGCGGCGGCTATTCCTGGAAACCCACATACGGTATACCAACGGAGGACGGAAGCCCATGAATCCTGAATGCTAGAGTCTGAGGTGTTGAACGAAGAGCCGCCCGAGTTGCTAGACAAATCTCCTCGCCATAGTATTAAAACAGACAAAAACCTCCCAGACGATATGGGGATCTCCCAAAACTAGGGGTACCCTTTTGGGGGTCCCTGTAATAAGGACTATAATATGTTGGGGTCTATATTGGGGTCCCCTTATTTTGGGAAACTACTATACATCGTGCCAGAAAAGAGCATGGACTCTAAATTGGGCACCGTAGGTTGAGAGCTTCGGGACCCGCATCAGCTGCAGTCAATATTTCTCATAAATTAATTGGCATGGGTCCTTGTTAGCAAACAAACCCAACAGGCTAAACTAACCCTAAACCCTAAACCCTAAACCCATTAGGTGCTACACAGAACTCATACAGACACATTTGCATACAGCTTACAGGCATACTGCTTCAGCAAAGTTGGGCTTCGAAGACTGGAATGTACCAGTAGGTTTAGGGTTTAGGATTT
>CAJNIZ010003570.1:23838-45691 GCA_905231905.1 Symbiodinium pilosum | reverse complement strand
TTAGGGCTTAGGGTTTAGAGTTCATAGGGTCAACGAATGAAGGCCAGAGAAAGCGATGGCAAAGCCAATACAGGAAGATAAAGTGGGTAGCTCTCCAAATGAGCTGCCATTTAGCCTAGGACCCTAAACCCGATTTATGGATCCACTGTTCTCATTTTTCAGACCACGGAAGTCCGAGAAATACCAAACGATTTCATTTGGATTTCCTTGTGAGCGTTTTGAAGCTGAATGAATCCAAGTAAAAGCTTGAAACAAAACTATTGTAGACAACAAAATCCCTCGAACATCTACATAATTCCACCAAAAACTGAAACTGCATCCTAAATTTCAGGGGTTGGGCCGGGAGGCTTCCAGGCCACTCGAAATTCAATAATTCTCGAGGACTTGTTTGTTTAGCTCCTTTGCTGGTGGCCTGGGCGTGGAGAAGAATGTTACAACGAAGCAAGTAAAGCGCTCCTGAGGTAAACCACCAACAGCACACCTATGTGCGAATTCATGGTCCCTTGCTGAGCCTAGGGTTTAGGGTTTAGCTAGTATTAATAGTAGCCTGCACAATCCTGTTCTGCATCAGTACAATCTTGAAATATTCAAGATAGGAGGGGTGGGGGAAAGGATTATTGTACACTAAACTAGGATTCCAAGGCCTAGACCCTCTCTTGCAACAGCACAACGGTCTTCACCCGAACCCCAAGCCCTACCTATGAACCCCAACCCTAAACCCTAAGCCCCAAACCTGAAGGGGTTTACCGCAAACCTTACCTTGACCTTGGATGTCCTACCTTTTTGGGGGATATACCCTATAGATATGTAGGACAGAACCCAAAAGAGGAAGGACATCCAGGATCCAAGCAGAGCCTGCAAGTCTTAAATCCATGACTCCATAAGGGCGTTTCCCCAAAATAGAATGTCTTCATAAATAGGATTATTCTATTTTGAAGTCTATATTGAAGCCCCACCCCCCTATTTTGGAAAACTACCCTAAACCCTTAACCCTGAACCCTAAAGCCTAAAGCCCTAAAACCCTACACCCAAAAACCCTAAACCCTAACCCCAAACCTGGATCATCTTGAAACATGTGCTCGGCAACCTCCGGCTGGCGGCACAGAACTGCACCATATAGCCCGCATTGCATGCCTATCCCAAAGGGTCCATGTAGGTATATTAAAGACTACAGACCTTCTAAAAGGGGGCTATATGGGTTTCCATGTTAGTTTGGGGGAGTGTATCCGCTTAGATTTAGGGTTTAGGTGTATACTTAGGGCCCAAAGGGGTTCCCATATACCTACTTTGAGGCCCAAGTATATCCCATATACCTACATAGACCCTTTGGGTATGAAACTGGCGTTCGATGGACGACTTGTTTCATGGGCTTAGATTTAAGGAGAGCTCTTGGATGTGTACCGCTTGGAGGCTCATGACTTACATAATAACTACAAATAACTGGGTTCATAACGCCACTCAGACTCACCCTAAATGGACTTACGTAGGTTATATTCCCCAACACTAAATAATGTTGTACGTCCAGTTACAAGTAGTTTCGCAGTCTCATCTGCCTCCCACTATACTATACAGACAGAAGACGAAACGTGTTGAGGTGGTAAGGCCTGTACCCTAAGGGTCCATCACACAATAATCATATGCTATAGTAGGGTTCTTGCACTATGAACCTTTTTAAGAATTTGGGGTGTATATGATAAAGGTATACTTTGGACCCCTATAGGGTAGACTTCAAACAAAGGCTGACCGCACGGGTAAAATGATGGTCCAAAGTCCATCAAAACACGGCCAACAAGACGATCATCCTACTACTCGGCGCCTCGGACCCCTACACCAAGGTTTAACCCTTAGGTACCCATACTAGGAGTATAAGGGAATCCCATAGGTACAAGCTAAATCCCAATCAGCCTACCCTAAACCCTAAACCCTAAACCCTAAACCCCTTAAACCCTTAACCCTCGTTGGGGTTCAAGGAAACCTCTTGGATGGGATCAGCTTACGGCATCTGCTTTAGGGAACTGCTCCTTTCTTGGCCGTGACATGACATGACGTTCCACAGCACAATATAGGAACGCAGGGTTTGGGGCTAGGAACGCAGGGTTTGGGGCAGGGGTGTTTGCCTTGAGACACAGACGTCTAAGGTTTCGGGACTTGGATTCGTGCCTACTTGCTTCCTTTTGGTGAACTGGCTTCGGACTTTGCAGGTTCGCGCCAGCCGCTGAAAAATGCTACTGGAGGTTCAGCATGTTGAGCCTTCTTTGGGGGATCGAGGGACTTAGCTCGGCTTCATTCCCAGGTATCCGGCAAACAACCCACCCGAAACATTTTTGCAGACCATGGGCATGGGTGGCCACCGCAGGCCCATGTCGTGAAATCACCAATGGATGCTACAATGAATGCCATGCCCTCGCTGAGTTTTGCAGCAGAAGTCCATGCTCACCGCACTCAGGAGGCCATCACGGATTCACAGCCCCTTGCCATCACCATCGGTACTCCCCGAGCCTATTCCACCCACTCACTCAGAAGCCCTTGGCCAAAATCCAAATCCTATGCCGCACCCCCGCCCTTCAACAGGAAAAAGAGCAAACAAAGAAACATACAAGGACAAACGCAATAACACATAAGAAACTCAGCCAAGGCCCCAAACCCTATAATCCCTAAGCCCGAAACCCTAAACAATAATTAAACCCCAACCCATAAATCCCAGAGACCCTAAGCCCTAGACCCTAAACCCTTATCCAACCCCTCAACCCTAAACCCTAAATCCTAAATCCTGAACCCTAAACCCCTAAACCCCTAAACCCTAAACCCTAAACCCTGATCCCCGACTCGCTTCGGCGAAAGCCTCGGTTGAAGCGATACGTGTTGTGAGACACTGCGAACCTGCAGTGGAAGTGCTTACCTGGACCCTCCAAGGTAGTTCCTTTTTGGGTTTGGTATAGTTTTTTGGTTAGGACTCTTCTTAGGACTACTAAAAAGGTACTACGTTGGAGGGTCTAGGTAGGGATTAGGATTTAGGGTATAGGGTTTAGGTTTTGGGGTTCTGGGTTTGGGGTTTAGGGTTCAGAGTTTTGAGGGTCCGGGTACACAAGTATTTATTGGAGCGTCAGATGCCAGAAAAAGCATATGAGCTATAGTCGAAACTCCTAGTCCTAGTATCTTCCTTAGTAACCCACCTAAACCCTGCATAACCCTTTTTAGGGAGTTTAGACTATAATTCATACAGATCATAGCATGTTGGGGCCTAAACCCCAATACTTAGGCATAGATTTGAACCTTAAGGGTTAAGGGTTTAGGGTTTGGGGCTCTAGGTCCAGGAAGAGACAAGGTTGCCTGTCAAGGATTGCGCAAGGATTGGCTCGACGAATTCCCCTATGATCGATGGTAAGAACAACAAGGTTAAGGGTTTAGGGATTTAACATCCAGATGCTCCACACTTATAGTCCCCCTTGAGTAGATATAATATGGGGTATATGGGGATCCTATTATAATACACCCGAAGCCATATTCTATCTACTAAAGAGGGGACTATAAGCTGCACACTAGAAAGCAACACCATCCAGCGGTTGCAGGAGGAGTGATGCTTGCAACTGCATTTTTGCGGAGGCTCGCAGGTATGTGCCTAGGGTGCACCTTTTGGACCAAGCCTCAGAACGTCTAAAAACGACTTGAACACTGCGCCCTGAGCAACAGCATCCTCTTGATTTGTAATGCCAGAGCATGGTTAGGGATGAGGTCCGAAGTTCAGAGTTCTGGCTCTCGTGGGCAATCCAGGAACTAAATGAGAGAAGTTTCGCTATATACCCCTAATCCCTGTAGTTTCCATTTTCTTTTTCATTATCCCAATATATCCCCAATATATCCCCTATATACTAAGATGTAAAAAGCAGATTGGCTCATCTCTTTGGTCAAGTGGACCCATCACCCAGCATGGTATGTTTCCCGTTTCATGATGGCTTAGGGTTTAGGGTGGATACTGGGGTTTAGGGTTTAGGGTTTAGGGTGGATACTGCTGATACAAAACAAACCGCAACACCCCGATTTCGTAAATCTTGGGGATGAGTATGGGATTTCCGTATCACAATAACACGCAGAGTTGTAATATCCAGCCCTTTCGTATTTAAGCGTACCCCGCAAAGGCAGTAAGGACTTGCTGGGCCCTGCTATAGTTCCGGAAGTCTGTTCACAACCTGAGCGGCAAGTTTGACCTGTTAGCCCTAGGGGTTAGGGCTTAGGGCTTATGGTCGTTGGGACGACTGCGCCTGAATCTTGTCCAGGCATGGTTGAAACGAGACAGAATAAACGAGGTAAACATTCAGCAAGCCCTTAAGCCCGGTGGATGGACATTTTCCCTTACCCAGAGGGTCCAAGTACCCGATAATTAGGTACTTGGGATTTGAGTAATAGTCATTATAGTACAGGTTTTGGGTAAGTATATGATTATTAGGTACTTGGACCCTTAGGGTTAACACCTAAATCCAAAACCCAAGTGTTTTGGGATGTAGGGCTCAGGGTTTAGGGCTGAAGGCTTTGGATTCCTGAGTCACTGGACCTTACATCCTAAACCCTAAATCCTCAACCGCCTCAACCCTAAGTGGTAGTTTCCATGTTTTCCATCATCCCAATGTAAGCCTAAACCCTCAACCCTAAGTGGTAGTTTCTATGTTTTCCATCATCCCAATATGACCCCGGATATAACCGCAATGTTGGGTCGTAAGGTCCAGACGCCAGGTTCAGCAGGTTCTCATCATCGGAGAAACGAACATCCCAAGACCTCCGTGCAGTCTAGGCGGTGTTAGGGTTTAGGGTTTGGGGTTTGAGGGTTTAGGGTTTAGGGTAGGATTTAGGGTGGGCTTACTGAGAGGCTCATGGGACTTGGCAAGCAGGTTCTGAAGGGCAACCCCCAATTAGGAGATTCCTATAGTCCTCCTTAAGTGGATAGAATATGGCTTTGAGTATGTTATAATAAGATCCCCATATGCCTCATATTCTATCTACTTAGGGGGGACTGTCCCCCCATATCTCCCATGAGCCTTCAGGTATACCCTCCACTGAACTCGTGGACCCGAAGAGTAAGCAACAAAGTGCTCAAAACCCATAGACAAGCAGCCTAATACACTATTATCCTTCATTTTGAGGCGTCCCCGCTTTAATAAGAACCAAAGCCCTAAAAAAAAGCCCAAACCCAAAGCCACACTGTCGTGGTCTCTATCACTACTATTGCAAGATCCTTAGAAGGGATTCTGGATAGGGCTTGAAGCTCGGGCGATTTGATGGTTCAAAATCCCGGAAAACATTCCAAAAGCCATTGACCCCCAAACCTGAAACCCAGACACTCGACCCTACAACCTCAAACCCTCAACGCTAGACCCCACATGAGCCCTGGACAAAAGTTGTGGTATATCCCGTTATAGGGTCCCCCCACAACCCTATATAGTACCCTATAGGTCCCCCCCCCAACCTAGATTTAGTCCGCAGCTCAAATCAAAACAAGGGCCGCAGTGACGCTTGGCTTAGGCCGCAACCAGCCGAAGTCCTGCATAGGGAAGCATATATGAGGGGATCAGGATTAGGGGTTTTAGGGTTTGATGGGTATTAAGGGCTAGAGCCTTAGGGGTTCTGGGGTTTAGGATTTCGGGTCTAGGATTTTAGGATTGATGGGTTTGGGATTTAGGAGTTCAGGAAAGGTTTCGGAATCAAGGGGTTGAGGGCTAGGGTCTTAAGGGGTTCCTATATGAGCTGTAGTCAATAATTCCCATTGCAGTATTGGAGAACCACATGGAAAAGAAAGCGGAACATGAAATGGAGACTGCGATTACACTGGGGGTCATTTGTTCTTATGTAGTTGCTGGACATGGGTTCCCATTAGGGAATTTATCAGGGACTATACTCAATCATTAGAGGGACCCCCCCCATGTCCACCCTTAATGTTTAATGGTCCCTTGCTAAACCAAATACTCAAAATTCATGCGGCTTGGCCCCGAGTTGCACCCCATTTGGGTACTTGAGCCCTAAAGCCTCAACCTAAGCTTTGAATCCCAGCCTCAACCCCCTTCCATTGGCTTACTGGTGCTTAAGCTGGAGAGGTTAGCGGTCAGGGGTTTAGGGTTTGGGAGCTTAGGATTTAGGGTTTAGGGTTCCTGCATATTCTCCATGTTCGTCCTACGAAACTACGTACATTCCCTTCCGAGAAATTCAGAACTGTACCTACATTCCTTCTTATGTACCAGGGTTTAGGCTAGCCTCCAGCGTTTAAGGTTTAGGGATTACGCTATAGGGCTTGTAGGGCGGGGCTATCCAGATGATTCTTGAGATGTGTTCCCCCCCAACCCGCTTCATCACCAGTGTGTCTATGGAAGAGATGTTGCACTACCTGCAATGCCCCAATCTCTTTGAATTGGCATTCCTAGGGTTCCGATAAGCCCCTCCAATCCCTGGTAGGTTTGGGTTTTGGGTGGCTGCTTCAAGACAGGCCCGTATCAACGCTATGAAATGATTCATGACCGGACTTGTGCCCAAAGGATCCCCAAAGGTAGAAGAGGCCTGTATGAGCAACGGCGGGTTCAGCGCTGTCCCTCCTAAAGGCAAAGGATCTAGCCAACCTCCATTCTGGAAATGTCCCGCGAGACTGAAGGGAGCTCGCGTGCTGGCTATGGCGGATTCTCAGGCCGATCCTCAGGTGGATTCGTTTGCGCAATGCCTAAGGGTCCAAGGACCTAAATGATAAGGTTTTAGGCCCAAATATTAGACTATCATTTGTATTTGGGCCCTAAAGCCCTATTGTTTGGGCCTTGGGCCCTTAGAGGCTATTACTCATAGCAGTCTTGCGCCTAAGGCGCTGTTTGGGCCTCGCTCCCGTTTGGGGAGGTTGCGGCTGCAAATCATCAACCCATGCAGGTCGTGTAGGTGGGGATGCTGCGGCGTGGAAGGTGGCTTGTAGGCAAGAATGCTGGTGTGCCCATGGCCACTGGCAGCCGCAAGTAGTCCATACACAAGCACAACCCGTATGTTTGAAGGCCCCTAGCTGCCTTGCCTACCTTACAGTTCCATACCAGGGTGTGCTCGCCAGCGCTGGGGGCTGTGCTAGTGTGATTGGACACGGAATCCAGTCTGCTTGCAGCATTATTTGCTCCTGGCTCAGATAGCCATTGGGACTCGGGTAAGTCAGCATGCTGGCAGGGTGCATTGGGAATCTTCAAGCGAAGATGTTTAATGTGTTGTGACTTCTTTCCGCACTTGACACAAAACAAGGTGCTGCCTGTCGGGGTGGCTTGCAGGACATGGCCTTTATGTGCAATGGGTTGGTCACTTGGATGCGCTTATCAAGCAAAGGATCCAAGGGCGGTGAGCACGACACGGTGCTGTCATTGGCCTGACTCCAGGCTTCACTGAAGTACCCATGTCCATGGCTTGTAGGGTTTGAAGTTTAGATGTTGCAAACGCCCATCTAGTCCTAATAAAGTAGAAGCTGTTCTCTTCCCCAGTAATCAGGTCGAAACAATTTCAAGCCTCTTGTAACGACCAAATACATAACCCCCCAAAGTAAAGTTCTCCCTTTGAGGGAGTAAGTGTCCCTGTTGAGCCGTGGTACTCATAAACGGTGCTTTCTGAACAGCTATTGGCAAGCCCTCTGTTTCAGGAGATAATAGCATAATGTGGTCCTTTTGGGATACCTAGAATAATACTGACTATAGCATGTTGGCGTCAAATTTTTCTGTTTTTGGAAACTCCCGAAGAGGACTTAGGATGTTTCGGAGATCCTATACGTTGACGCTCAGGCTCCGGGCTGTAAGCCGGCCAGTCGTACGGCCATAACTCTGCCAAGTCTTAAACTCTAAACCTCAAAACCGACCCCCAAGCCAAACACAACTTTCAAACTTCCAAAGTATCTTCGTCATGTATATGCATGCCTTATGCGAGAGTTCCTGAAAGCTAGCCCTGTATAACCCTGAATAGAACACTCACACTGCCACTATAACCTCCATGTATCCCTAGTTGGTGTCTCTGAGCAACCTCTCTGTTTTCAGAAGCTCCTCACGATCCCCAAAACAACAACCCAACACCTGCTGTTGATACCAACAATCCTGCCCGGCCCTAAGTACGATATATTTGGAAAGATATGGTACTCTAGCACACAAAAAGGCACTCAGTTTTCCAATATCAACAGTATGACTAATGCCATCACACACTTGGAAATGACGTCGTTCTACCGTACTAAGATCATGCAGGAGTTTAGTATCAACCCTAAACCCTCTAGAGTCCCTGAACCCTAAACCCTATAGGCCACCAAACAATTCGGGGATTTCAGTAACCCCAACCTCTATAATGAAGGTCCTCTGACAATCCCCAGGGTTTAGGGTATACGGCTTAGTGTCTAAGCTCCTGGTATCCCTTCATAACCCCGAATAGTCCTTTACATAATCCCCTATATAACCACGCTTCAAGGAGCTTAGACCATAGCTCGTATGACTCCTGTGGGGGTCCAAAAGATGGGAGTGGGGCCGACCCAAATCCTCTTATCATCCACAGATGTCCCCATGTTCTACCCGCCCTGATGATTCTCTTCAATGGCACCTGAGAAAATATTCCCTTTTACTACAAGAAAATCAACCTCAAACCCTTCACCCTAAACCCGAAACCATAAATGCTGAATCTGAAATCCTAAACCCTGAATCCTAAGCCCTAAATCGTAAACCCAATTTCTTTTGGATTCCCAACGTCCTGCCCTAAGGCTCTGAGGCCCAAAGCCCTATTATTCTTGGGTTGCCCAAATCCTCTTCCTACCCTACAGCCTAAACCCCAAACCCTAAACCCTCAACCTTGCCTAAATTGTAAACCCTACAAACGGCCTCAATGCTGCCCCACTGCTCAGCAGCCCCACCTCGAGCCTCATGCCGGGAAGGATGTAGATTATTTTGGGTTCTACACGGATTTAACTAAATAACTGGCTTTCTCCGTGTATGCATGGTAGCATAGGCTACCCCAATTACAAGTGGGGTCATGAGCGCTGTTATACGTAGACACAATCCCAGGAACCAGCATGTAATATCCTACAGTCTCATATATCCTGAAGCCCAGGCCCGAACCCCGGAAGTGCAACCCTAAACCCCAAACCCGTAACCCCAAACCCTAAACCTCAAACACCAAACCCCAAACCCTAAGCCCCAAACTCTAAACACCCTAAACCCCAAACCCTATACCCCAAACCCCAAACCCTAAACCCCAAACTGGAGCGAGCCGCGGGCGCTGCGATAGCCAGCGGCGAGCGATACCGCGGGGCAACAGGCTCGGACACCCTAAACCCAAACTGAGCGAGCCGCGGGCGCTGCGATAGCCAGCGGCGAGCGATACCGCGGGGCAACAGGCCCGGACACCCTAAACCCAAACTGAGCGAGCCGCGTGCGCTGCGATAGCCGGCGGCGAGCGATACCGCGTGGCGACAGGCCCGCGGACGAGCCCGAGCGAGCAGGCAGGAGCCTTGCGAGGGCGAGGGGCCGGAGCGCGCGATAGCCCCGGCCCACGCAGGGAAAGGTCAAACCAGCGTGCCAGCGTAGGATTTAGGATTTAGGGTTCAGGGCCTTTAGGGTTTGGGATTAGGGTTCCGGGCCTTTAGGGTTTAGGATTTAGAGTTTCAAGCCTTTAGGGTTTAGGATTTAAGGTTCCAGGCTTTTAGGGTTTAGGATTTAGGGTTCCAGGCGCTTAGAGTTTAGGACCTAGGGTTCGAGACGTTTAGGATTTAGGGTTCGGGGCCTTTAGGGTTTAGGATTTAGGGTTCCAGGCCTTTAGGGTTTAGGATTTAAGGTTCGGGGCCCCTTAGGGTTTAGGATTCAAGGCTCAGGGCCACGTTTGATTGAGACGCCCATCTGGAACGCAGGCATAGCTGTTAAGCCGGGCTTTTGCTGTCCAGACTGCCAGCATTGCCTGGATCTATGGATTGAACTCTCTTTTCTCAAATGGTGTAGCCCATCCGGGGTACAGGTATGGGATAGACCTATGGATCTAGTATGCCTTCTGGATCCATGTTCGTGCAGTGTCACAACGTTGAGCCGCAATCTTTTGTTGGGTGACGTGAACGATCCGCAGCGAAGGCATCGCCTTAAACCTTTGGATGCCTTGTACTGTGATCTTATCGACTACAAGCATTGAATCAAGCTGTCTTAAGCCGGGTCTTTAGATTTAATTGAGATGCCCATCCGGAACGCCAGCATTGCCTGGACTTACGGATTGAAAGTTTTTCTCCCAAATGGAGCTCATATGGTACAGTGTAAGGTCTGAGCGAGGCTGATGCCCTTGACGAACATAGAGTACTTTGCGGGGACGGTTTGAAAGACCAAGGAAAACGAGACACCCTGCAACACGTAATTGCAAAACACCATAAGCCCGCCAAGGTTGAGATGTGGGTGGGTGCGTTGGGAGGGTGCACTTATACACCACGCAACACGTCCCGCGTGGTGGTGTGCGCGGAACATTAGCGAACCCTAAACCCCAAACCCCAAACCCTAAACCCTGAACCCCAAACCCTAAACCTTATACCCCAAACCCTAAACCCCAAACCCCAAACCCTACACCCCAAACCCTAAACCCCAAACCCTAAACCCTAAAAAGGCGTAGCATAGATACAGTAGGAGGCGCCTGGCCTCGACTAAGCACACCGTAAATGGCCTACCCCAAAACAATGGATCAAAACTCTGGTATCTTGGGTAGGGTTTGGGGTTTAGGGTTCAGGATTTTGGGTTTAGGCTGTACGCTTTAGGGTGTAGGATTTAGGGTTTAGGGTTTAGGCTTTAGGGTTTAGGGTTACTGTAGATTCCTGAGCCCCGACCTACACGTAAACCACAATAAGTATGCAGCAGATAAACCGTATGGACCCTGAAAATCCTCAAAACCATATACACCCTAAATTAGCCTCTACACCCTTGACACCCTATGAAGCCTATAGACCCTCCAGAACACTACTAGAACACTACAAACCTTCAAAGTTCTCTAAATCAACTTTAACCTTACATGAAGCCTGCAATCCCTATAAACCCTATTAACTCTACACCCCACTGGGGCAGAGCCTTTTCCTTACTGCTTGTTAGGAGGGATTATGGGAACATATTATGTAGGGGTTCTATAGGATTTATATTCCCCTATTACAAGCCACAAGCCCTAAGCCCTGTACTACGTAGGGATTATTTTCCTTCCCACACAACCTTATTCCCTACCAAGAACCCTAAACCCCTAAACCCCTAAACCCTAAACCCCGAAACCCTAAACCCCAAAACCCTAAGCCCCTAAACCCAAAAACCCCACAACCCTAAACCCCAAACCTCTAAACCTTGCAGCGAAGCGGCTGCTCGAGCATATTTGAGCTCAGGGGCCTTTGCCCGGCCGGTTGGAAGCCGCCTGCAAGGTTGGGTTGAGGGCTTAGGGTTTAGTATTTAGTGTTTAGGGGTTTCGGGGTTTAGGGGTTAGTATTTAGGGTTCAGGTTTAGGGTTACATGGTCTAGGGTTTAGGGTTAAGGGTCCGAGGATTTTAGTGTTAAGGGTTTCGGGCTCAGGGTTCGGGAGTAGGTATGGGTGGTGATGATTTTCCTTCCTTTAGGGTCCGGCGCAAGCTAGAGTGGGGCAGGGCGAGGGCACGCCTAGAAGAATCCAGTTTAGGGTTTGGGTCACACTGAAGCCGAGCAATGAAGAATCAAACGCATCAGAAGATGGACAATTCAATGGAAACTGGGTGTGTAGGACGGTGCATAGGCATTGTTACGTACCGGCCTAGGGGTTTTGAGGAGGCGCGGCGCATACAGTTCTGTAAGGATCATAAGGACTGAGGGTTCCTAAACTGCTGTATCTTCTAAGAGTCAAGGGATTTATGGCTTTTAGGGTTGAGGGTTTGGGGCTTAAGTGCAAAGTGACTTCCGGTAGCAGTATCAGTGATTGTGCATGCTTCCTCCCTGCAAGAATCCACATGGGAGTTTCTAACAATAAGGGACTTCAATTGTTTGTTTTCTACAATGAGGATCTAGGAGGACCCCCCACCCTGTAATAGTGGTTTAATAGGAATATAATAGGACCTTAGTATAATCCTTATAATCCTTTATAGCCACGATTACAGGGTGGGGGGGTCCTCCTAAATGAGCATTGTATAGTACTCCAGTACTCCATGCATGTTTGCACCCTAAACCCTAAATCGTAAACCCTAAACCCTAAAGCCTAAACTACACCCCTGCTACAGGTGGGCTGAAAGCTCCAAGCACCCGGGCGCATTTCACGGCGGTTTGCGTCTGCGTTTGGCGAGATGCAATGCAGAACTTCTCACAGAGTAGCCGGGTAGTGACACTTCTAGACTCAAGAACCCTAAACCCTAAACCGTAAGCCCTAAACCCTTCCCTTGCAAACCCTAGACCCCAAGCAACAGAAGGTCTAGCCATATTTCTTGAGTTGATCACCCTTCACCCCACATATCAGCCATAGTCTAAGCTCCGAGGTTGAGGAGGATACTAGGAGTTTAGTAAACTCCTAGTATCCCCCTTAACAACCCGTATACCGCTCCCCCATAGAATCCTCTGCATAACCTCCTTCAAGGAGTTTAGATGATAGCTCACATCATCCCCCAACCTGGCCCTCTAAAGGTTATTCTTCATAGCTTCACAAGGATTCTATGCATTATATAGGGGGTCATATGGGGGAGTATTATCGGGGCTATTAGGGGGTGTTACTAGGAGTTTAGACTAGTCCTATAGGAATCCTGGGTAACAGAAGCACTTCAAACCCTAAACCCTAAACCCCAGAGCCACAACTTCAAAATCATTTTTGAAACCGACCCCTGTCAACTTTCAGCCGTGGAATCTACACTGCCAACCTCAAGTTGTGCTAGGGTTTAGGGTTTAGGGTTGCAACTGGGAATAGTCGTGCAAACAACCATGGTAATGGGAAGTAACATGGGCAGTTCCCAAAATCAGGGTCCCATTTTGGTACCCCGAATAATTACGTGCCGTAACATAAGCTATGACCAAAAAAGGGCCATAATTTTGAGAACCACCCATATGGGCAATGCTTACAGCAATGATAGCCCGCAGCCTCGGAGTCAACAAGAATAAAAGCAGTACGTAGCAATGAGCATACTAAAGGTAAGAATGGTAATGATAGTGATATGAGAACCAGAGAGCGTAATGATGATAGCAATCACAAGAATCTTCACAGCAGGAATACTAGTAGGGGGAGTACTAGGAAACACAATCATAATAGGAAAAAGCAATGGCTTGAATGCTGGGTAGTTGTTCAAAATACCTGTCCCATAATTTAGGTTCCCTGTTTGGTTGGGATCTCTCTTTCAGGAAGAATATTCCCACTGGTCCCAGCTTTACACGGACCTTTAGAACAACCACCCATTGACAACAGCAGCAGTCCGCAGCTTCAACCTCAACTCACAATCCTGGCCTAAACCGTACACCTCAAAGGGCTTATATGAGCTAGCTAGGGTTCAGGGTTTCGGGTCTCAACTCCTAGTATCCCCCTTAAAAACCCGATACTACTCATCTATAGAACCCCCCTATATAGCACCCCCTTCAAGGAGTTTAGACTATAGCTCACATGGGCGGTCAACATATCTCCGCGTTCCGCAAGGCTACCGCCAATTCTAGAAACTCACACGTCTCCTCAGAAGCCCTAAACCCTAGGGTGTAAGGTTTAGGGTTTAGGGTTTAGGGTTAGGGTTTAGGGCTTGGGTTTAGGGGTTATCTCCCTACATAAACCCTAAATCCGGAAGCCCTGAACCCTTCCCCCTTGATCTGAAAGCCTGCTTGGACCCTTAGGGTTCCCTAAAATTCGCAGGACTTGTAATAAGGCGACAGCCAAGGTACGAGGAGCTTCAAACCCATAAGCCTAAACCCTAACTAAACCCTATATAGGGTATAGGGTTTAGGGTTTAGGGTTTAGGGTATAAACCCCTAACCCTAACCCTTCAAAAAGCCCTGGTAACAGGACGCTGGCAACCGCAACCAACCCCCTAAATTGCAGTCATATGAACTATACTCAATATTTCCCAGCTAGTTTACTGGACATGGATTCCGTATTAGGGATCATATGAGGGACTTTACTAAGCTACAAATTGGACCGCTTGTGTCCACTGTTAAGGGTCCCTTAATCAGGCTCATCTTGACAGTAGCCCATATCATAGCTACCCCTAAACCCTAAACCCTAAACCCTATAGCCGCTACGGGATCCTCATTCTAGAGAGGTCGGGGTCAACAAAGCCCTCGTATTGATTGGCAAAGCCCCGAGCTGTCCTACAGTGCTGGTTGCGGCTTAGGGTTTAGGTTTTAGGGTTTAGGGTAGCCCGAATTACCCTACTTGAAGGCTCATGGGGCAGAGTAACTATTTATCTTGGCCTCCTAAACCCCAAACCCTAAACCGCGTGTAGTTGGGTAACCCACACAAGTCCAGTTGGCGGGATGATAAGTAGCTTTACCCCTTAAGGAATCCGGGGTTTAGGATCTAAGGAGATACCGGTTTAGGGTTTAGGGTTTAGGGCTTGGTATTGAGAGGACCCCTAAACCCTACCCTAAACCCTAAACCCTACCCTAAACCCTAAACCCTAAACCCTAGGGTTAATTTTGAGAAGTAGTCTCATCCCGTGAGGACCCAGATAAGTATTGCGCAAGGAGACCCCGCAGAGAAGTCCACATTCCGGGAGACAACTAATTGGCACCCTGGCTGTGTGGATAACGGGCATTTCTCAACTAGAGTTTCCTGTGGAACCCCATATCCTAGCATTGAGAGCCCTTCCTTACCCTAAAACCCTAAAATCTAGGGGGAGGGGAGTGCATATTCAACATTCAACATTTGGAGCTGCGGGCGTGCACTGGATATGGAGCTAAGGGCTGAAACGTCACACTGGCTTCGACACCCCCCCCTCTTCAGATCTTAAATTACGCTCGCGGTGGTGTCTATGGACCCAAAGCCCTAAACCTACCTAGAGCCTCCTCCTACACTCTATTAGGGCCTAAGTACCCACTATTGGGGACCATATATCCCCAATTAAGGGTACAAGGAAAGTCCTGGTAGGTACCCTGGAAAATCCGTACCTAGACTCCGTTGAGGGTCTAGGGTTGAACCTGGATACTCTGTAAAACGTACCTAGACCCTCCAACTTCCTTCAGGGATTAGGGTTAATGGAGGCACCACTCCTCAGACATAGCCAATACTGCTACGGAAACGAGTAATGATGATGATTATGGTGACGATGATGATGATGATGATGACTGTGATGATGGACAACCTACGGAAGAAAACTGAAAATTGGGATTATGCGGCAACAGCATTATAGATTTGGCCCTGCAATGTTTGAGCCCACACTGATGATGGAAGAAATCCTAGTTGACTTGAAGTATGCTATCATACCATAATCCACCTGGGATTGGGTATATAGGCTCATGCAGAATTTTGCCGTCAACTGTGCCTAGCATTGGGAAAGTGCGCCCCTTCAGCCCTGAAGCCTAAACAATACATCCTAAACCGATCACTAGCCCCGCCAACCTTTGGCGAGTACAGCCAGGGCGCAGAGGAAAGAAAGTTACTCACAGCGTCACAGCTTTATGTGATCCACACTCTGTCCCTTGCCAAGCATTGGCTCCATCAATATGAAGCTAACATTGGGGCCGAGTTTAAAGGGGTTTGGGGGTTCCCTGCAAACAGGTTCTAGGACTTCTATAGGTTTTGGGGTAAGGGGCTTATATTATTTCAAACAGAAGAGAACCGGATGGAGAAGAACATGGGAACTCGCCTTGTTTCATGGCAAATAATTGGAATAGGTACCAGTTTGGGCTTCATTCTACCCAGCCGATACAAGCATTCTGAAGGGAAGCTGATATATATATATATATGTATATACTCATCATAAGCCCTATAGACCCTAAACCCTAAACCCCTGAATCTTACGGTTTATGGGTTCTCCTGACCCTAAACCCCAATGCGAACCCACCCCAGGGTTGCCCCTTGATCAACCTCAGTTAACCCGAACTATGCCTCTAGGGGTTATAGTCCCCCTTAAGTAGATAAAACATGGCTTTGGGTGTATTATACTAAGATCCCCATATACCCCATGTTCTAACTACCATATCTACCGTAGCACAAACCTCCTTTTCTGATACAGCAGCAGTCCTTGCGGATCCCTAGACCCTACACCCCTAAACCCTAATACCCTGAACCCTAATACCCTAAACCCCCAAACCCTAAACCCTAAACCCCGAAGAGCCCGTACCCTGATAGTGGTTCCTCTTGGAATATGGGTAGTTCCCAGAATTAAGGCCCCCTTTTGGTACCCCAAAATATTCGGTGCCGTAGTATAATCTATAACCATAATTTTGAGAACTAACCATATATGAGCTATAGTCTAAACTCCTAGTATCCTCCTTAATAACCCCTATAGTAGTCCCCTATATAATTTCCTATATAACCCCCTTTACAGAGTTTAGACTATAGCTCATATGTAGAGTCGAGCTTCGTAGGAGAACCGAATGTTATTCCTCGCCGTGGATCTTCTTGTCCCTAGCCAAGTACCTGAACCCCGAAAGTATGTGAAATAATGGCCTTTATGGCTATTATTATGGATTTAAGGCTATTATTTTACATACTTTTGGGGTTTAGGTAGTACTCTGGACAATGTACTTACGCTGTCCCTGCCGTGAGAAACGATGGAGTGGAGAGTTAATGTGACAGCATTACCCCCCTATCAAAGAGAAGAGTTCTGGCAGCACCTGGACCCTGAGCACGAAGCTCTTGAAGCCCACACCCTGAAGTCAGAAATCCTTAGAACCCAAGCCCTTAACCCTAAAGCCGCAGTATCTAATCCCTATAGAACCCCTACATATAATCCCTATAACTTACTAGTTTCCATTCCTATTTCTGTATATAGGCCCAGTATATACCCCTATATCCAAATTGCAAGAGAAGGACATGGCAAACAGCAGGCAACGGGACATACACAGGGGATTTCCGGACCCCCACATGAAGGAATGCGCTCAGGCTTTTTTTCGCTCAAAAGGCTATGACGTCTCAATCCCAGACCCACAGAGCCCAAAAGGCCTTAATTGCGGAATATAGCTAAATGGTAGGGTTTGGGGTGCAGTGTTTAGGGTTTAGGGTCTAGGGTTTAGGGAATATGGCCTAAATGGTACTAGTGACCCTAATGTGGTTTAAGCTATCTTCCTTACTTAAAGCCTATTGGGCTCCCGAGGACCTTCACACCCAAAGCCTACACGGGTTTAGGGTTTAGGGATTAGGGTTTAGGGATTAGGGTTTAGGGTTTAGGATTTAGGGATTTGGGAATTCAGGAGCTGAAGGTCTTGCAGGGTTTTTGCTTTCTGGTATTCAGACCCGGGGGTGACTACCAGTGACTAAAGGGTAGTTTCCCAAAATTAGGGGTACCTTTTTAGGGGTCCCTATAATAAGGATTATAATATTTTTGGGTCTATATTGGGGTCCCATAATTTTGGGAAACTACCAAATTGGCATCTATCCAGCTCGCATTTTGGAAGATTATTTGAAGGTTCCTTGAGGGGAGTCTAGGTACCTCAGGTTTTCCGAAAGCAACATATAACTACGTGCAAGATGCGTGTACTGTACCTACCTATGCTGACGGGTGATTTCCTTCCAGGGCTCGAGGAAGATGGAAGTCTGACTGATACCGAGGGTTTTAACGAAAATGCTCAAGCCTATACCCTAAACCCTAAACCCGCCAGCCACCGCCCAGAAAGCCTCAAATCCCCCAAGCTCCAAGCAGGGTTCAGGGTTTCGGGTTTAGTGTTCATGTCAACCTTCGAACTCTAGTAGGAATATCTACAACCCCAAAACCTGAAGGTTACCTACTGAGCTACTGAGCTACTAAGAGAGGGTATCCCAAGCCCTTCCTTGATCAAAATCTGACTGAAAGTTTAGGGTTTAGGGCATACAATTGATCGACACACCCTGCCATGATCCTACCATTTCCCTATCTCATGTTCTAGGGATCCGGCAGTTTATAAGACCATGCAGGGCTTCAATGCCTTCAGAGGTTTTGATAGGGATGGCGTAAAACATCCTGACGGTGCCTACTCGGAAACCATGCCGTTCACTCACTGGGTAGATACAACACGAAATCCAAGTTTCTAGCGCTGTCAATGCAAAAGACTGTAGAGTGTTACCTCAGTTGCTTTTCTTTGCCGAGTCCGTGCAGGTTTCCACTTTCTTCCCACCACCCCAGTATCATCCCCTTCGTGCGTTGTCATCTCCCACAAGCCCTTCCACCCCCTGTCTTATACCTTTGACAGTGGATAATGCTTTTTTGATGGTTGAGCATAATTGGAGTTTACGACTTCTTAAACCATAGACTACAGTATGCCCAGTCAACATGCTACCCGTATCGCCCCTGTAAACTTTAGCTCTGCGAGCGCCTCCTTCTCAAGCCGTTGTGCGAATCTTTTTTCCACAGCAACGGCATCCCCGACCCGGGTTTGCAAGACTGTGGACTCTAAAGCCAACTTCCTAGCAGGACCCCCAATCCTGTAAGAGTGACTATAAGAGAAAATAAGGAATATATTAGGGTCCTATTATTTCCTACTATAGCAGTATTACATGGTTGGGGGGGTCTACATAGCCAGCCGAAACCCTAAACCCTAAACCCATAATAGCCAGCATCTCAAATAGGTTTAGCCCCAAACCTCTCAAAGCCCAAATTCACGCAGACGTAGCTTAACTAAACGTGACGACTTCGCACCTCACACTCAAGAACTCCGAACCCTACAACCCCTAAACCTTGACTCGGGCTCCTGTTTAGGGTTTAGCTTTTAGGGGTGTTCTTGGCTGGGAGGCTAAACAATGTATCCTTACGTTCCTTATGTCTTTAAGTGAAAGGAATCCTTTACTCAGGACAATATCTAGTAATGGTCCAATGAAAGATCTCTTACCTTTACTATGACAACAACACCGACATAATCCCTGGGGTTTAAGGTCGAGGGAGTCAGGGTTCAGGGATTTGGGGATTTAAGGATTTCAGGATTTAGGGTTTTGGGGTTTAGAGATTTAGGGTTTAGGGTTCCTTCTCGTTTCTATTGAATGCTTCCCTGAGTCCTTAAACAAAAGATCCTTAACCTCAAGACCCTGGACCCCAAGACCATAAACCCAACACCAAAGGATCCTAAACGCCAAGCCCAATTTAAAGCCCTGAGCCCTAAATCCTACACCCTGAGCCCTGAACCCTTAACACCGACACCCAATCCTAAACCCTAAATCCTAAACCTTGAAACATAAACCCTAAACCCTATAAGCCCTCAATCCAAGACCCTAAGCCCTAAACCCCAAACCATAAACCCTTAACCCTGAACCCTCAACCCTAAACCCTAAATCCTCAACCCTAAACCCTAAACCCGAAATACTCAACCTTCAACCCTAAGCCCTAAATCCTCAACCCTAAACCCTAAATCCCCTATAACCCAAATTTGTTTCTATGGAATTGTCAGCCCACAGTCGTGCCCGCTTCGGGTTCCCTCGGATCTCCAGGATGCCTGTAGCCTGTCAGTTCAGGGTTTAGGGTTGAGGGGTTAGGGTTCAGAGTTTGGGGCTTAGGGTTTAGGGTTCAGAGTTTGGGGTTGAGGGTTTAGGGTTCGGAATTTAGGGTTGAGGGTTTGGGATGTGGGGTTTAGGGGTTTCAGGTTTAGGGTCTTAAGGTTTAGGGTTTAAGGTCGAGGGCGTATGGTCTGTATGGTTTATGGTGTAGCGTTCAAGGATATTAGGTTTGTAGGAGTCAGAGATTAGGGTTTAGGGTTCAAGGCTTCGGGTTTACTCTTCAGGGCGCAAGGTTTGGAACTTCAGGCCTAAGGTTGAGGGTTCAAGGTTTAAGGTTTAGAGCTTAATGACTTAATGTTTTATGTTTGAAGTGTGTTTGGCCATTCGAAAGACAATACCCAAGACGTGATGAGCTCATCACATTTTGGGGTGAGGTCGGGTGAGGTTTAGGAATTATACTTTTGACCAGATCAATAAATGAAGATAGCTCCCCAAAAAAAACGAACACTATTGCCACACGTACTAGGGACAGGTACTAGGGACCTGTTCGATTGCAATGCGGTTTGGGGGTACATCTTACTATAGTTATGTCAAGATTAATTACACTGAGATATGCTGGGGATCAATGTACCCTATAGAGCCCTAAATCGCTTAAATCCTAATCCCTAAGCCCGAAAACAGGCTTCTGGCGGACCATCGCCAAGGCCCTAAATATGAAACATCATAATATGAACCCGGCCGGTGGAAGTCCTCCAAGCTCTAAACTCCTTAAAGGGGGGCATAGAAGGTTTAGGGTTATATCGGAGATTACATAATGTAGGGTTAGTTTAGTGCTATACAGGGGATTACGTGGAAGGAGGAAATCATGCACGGGCTATAATACTGGAATTCCTGGGGTGCAAGGCCAATAGGTGAGTGGGTTTAGGGTTTAGGGCTTGTAGTTGAAAACTCTGATAACTAGCTCCCAGAATGCTCACCGATAATCTGGCTGCATGTCAAATATGCAGGCATGCTGACATTCTGCATGTCAATATGACCTAGGGTCTGACCTTCTTAAAGGGGGTTCTATAGGGGATTGTATATTGTATAGGGGAGCTTTGTAGGGATGATGCAAGGGATACTGGGAGTTTAGACTAGGGCTCCTATCAGTCATTTACTGGGGGGGCCCTCTCATGTCATCCTCGTCCTTTCTTTCGGGAAGGGCTCCATGAAGGAGATGAGACCACTATAGACGAGTACATCGACTCGATTCTAGTCAGTTTAAATGCTGGCCATGCGGATTAGAATCGCCTATCCGAATCATAACCCCACCCCACAGATACCTTAAACCCTAAACCCTAAACCCTATTGGAAACCATGGAAAGGCTGATCATTGGGCCACTGCCGCTACCACTACTCCTCCTCCTCATCCCTCTGTCACTGCACTGCCACCAACACTACTTCTAGCAAAAGATTTTCGGGTTTAGGGTTGTTGCCGTTCATCCCGTCCCTCCTATCCGAAACCCTAAACCCAAACTCCAGTGCCTCGGAAGTTTGGCCATTTAGCTCCGGCTTCACTCGCGGGCCTGACGTAAGTAGCTGGGAGGATGTGGCCAAAAGTTCAGCGCCAAAACTGCGGCACCAAATACTGTAGTATCCTGACAAAGGGGGGAAGTTCAGAAGTTTGAGGGGCTATGCCAAGGTTTGGGATTTATAGCCCTCAAGCGCTGCACGTGAGAGCCGCAACCTAAACCCCACAGTCCCAAATCCTACACCCTAAATCCAGAACCCTAAGCCCTAAATACTTTGTGTCCAGGTGTGCGCCTGACAGTGAGATCTTATGCAGTCCTATCAATGCTATGGCCTGAGGCAAACCCTAAACCCCAAACCCTAAACCTTCAGGCTTACAGCCCAGATAGATGTGAGCGAAGTATACTGACTGGAGTTGAGGGGTTTAGGGCTTAGGTCTACAATGCAAGTTAAAGCTTAGGACCTACCTGCCATGGATGGAGGAAATCTTGCACCGTTTAGGACCCCTACTAAGGGGTTTAGGGTTTAGGGTTTAACCCTTAGGTACCTATAATGGGAGCATAAGGAATCCCAAAGGGTTAAGGGTCNNTCCAAGCTAAGTCCCAAGGAGTTCTACTGTCTGAAACATTTGTAAGTATACGTACTTATCGGAGTATAGGGTATAGTAGGGAGTGCAAGTATATGTAATCATCGGGGTGTAGAGTATATTAGAGAGTGCAAGATCTCCCCCATCCGAACTAAGCTTGTACTGGTCCTTTGCAAGGGCCGAGAGCCAATGCTTGATGTCGGCTACCGGGAGGTTACCCTAAACCCGAAACCCTAA
>CAJNIZ010003570.1:0-13986 GCA_905231905.1 Symbiodinium pilosum | reverse complement strand
TTCAGGACCCCTGGGGCTTGTGGTCCCAAAATTAGGGGTACCTTTTTGGGGGTCCCCATAATAAGGATTATAATATGTTGGGGTCTATATTGGGGTCCCCCTATTTTGGGAAACTACCAAATAAGATGGAGCAGTGGCGCCCTGCGAAGTGGATTTCGCAAATTATACCAACATCCCAAGTCCTTGCGGCAACGGCGGCACTTGGACAAGCCATCAATAGAGTGCTGTCTAAAGTGTCCAACTGCCGGAGGTAAAGCGGGCGGGCGCTTGATAGAAGCGCCTCTGCTGGAGTTTGCGAGATCTGCAAAGAACAGCGAGCATTCTGAGCACTTAAACGTGGCCAGTCTAGCTTCAGCTTGTCTGCAGAGAGATGTCACTCCCCAGGACAACTGTCCAGTCCGTGTCTTGTTGGGGAGTCTCTAAATTACACCAGATCTATATCATCTATCATCCGAAAATGGAATCCAACAATCCCCTCCTGATCCCCCCTGTATCCCCGAGTCCCAAACGGCACCCTTGTCCTGAGAAACCCACATCCTGATCAACCAGCTCTATGCATACACACACGTGTACCCCTGAAAATCTTTGAAGCGACATCAAGGCACCCCTAACAAAAGGGGTCGGAGTTTTCGGCTGAGGCTTCATTGCGTCAGGCTTAGAGTTGTTTAGGTCTCTGGGGTTTAGGGTTTGGGAGCTGCAAAAATTGAAATGCACCTGGTGGCCGAAAGGACATGCCAACACAGCAAGGCGACTTCTCTATAACCCTGGGGTTTAGGGGTTTAGAGTTAAGGGTTTCTGGTTTAGGGTTTAGGGTTTAGGGTTTCAGGGTAAAAGGCACAAAAGCCCTGAAGTACTGGAGAATGATAGAAAGTGTACCCCACCGAAGGCTCTGAGACACCCAAAAACACAAACTTTTCGGCAGAAAGCGTTCGAAGCCCTAGAGGCCTCAGCCCCTAAATCCTACCTGGGCCCCAAAAGTAGGTAACATAATGGCCCAAATCCTTTAAACAACAGCCCAAAAGGCAATTGTGTTACATACTTTTGGGGCTCAGGTAGATCCCACATCCTAAACCATGAAGCCTAAGTCCTAAATTCTGAACCGGAAGCCCCCAGGGTTTAGGGTTTAGGGTTTAGGGTTTCTAATTCCCCAACCCTACGTGACCCTAAATCCTAAACCCTAAATCCTGAACTCTCAATCCTGAACCCTAGACCCTACTTAGGCAGGCGTCTACAGTACCCTGCAGAGCAATGAACCTCTCCTAAACCCTGTACCATGCAAAGTACACGGTTTGGGGGTTCGGGTTTAGGGTCCAGGGTTTAGGGGGTTAAGGGTTTAGGATTAAAAGTTTAGCATTGAGAGTTTGGGATCTAGCATCCGGGGTTTAGGCTCTGTATAGGATCTAGGGCTTAGAGTCTAGGATTTCAGGCAAAGCACATGCAAACTCCAACCTTCTCCGGGGAGAACACATCCTTGGCATGACGCTTGACCCGGTTCAAAAAGCTGGGCTAACGTATAAGGTCAGGGTGTATATATCTATAGCAGTTTAGGAAGTTGACCTGCAAAGTGCTGTCTATGCGTTTAAAGAACCCTATAATCCTCATGGTGCTGCTCATATCTACCTACCGAAGGCCTTCCAGCGGTTGGCCATGAGGCGTTTGGGGCACAGACGTGAGGTACGAATTTCAAGCTCCTAAGCGTTTGAAGGCAACATCCTAAACCCTAAACCCTAACTACCAATGTAACCAGGATCACCGACCCTAAGCTTTTAATCTTTAACCCTACACCCTAAACCGTGTAAAGGTCATATCCCTAAGGGTCCAAGTACCTAAGCTGGGAGCAGCTTCTCAAAAAAGGCTCCCATTTTATGCGGGTACTTGGACCCTAGGGTATGAGTCGAGGTTGTGTGAGACATTTCCTACATCGAGAGCGCTTCGTGATTTTCAATCGCTAGGCAGATGGGCTTAAACAGGAGGTCCAGACTTGTAAGATGCAACTTCGGCCCCTGAAATGGATGGAAATACTCTCATGGGTCCACGTGTCCATACCTCCTCTCTCTCTGTCTCTCTCTGTCTCTCTCTTGTGCTCTCTCTAGAATAGCTAAGCCGCATGTACCTGTACCGGAACCTCTTAGGCCCCAGGTGTTGCGACTAAGGCATCTGTCCCTCTCGGTGGCTTGGCAACTGCTACGGCACCAAATGCCCCCATGATGAAAGGGCATGCTTGTTCTCATACTGCGAACGTTTCTCGTATGACAAAAGAGAACCCTAAACGGGTGAGAGTCTGCATTGCATGCCACACGGTCTGGCATTCTGCAGACATTTGCTGCGAAGGTTTCCGCGAATTACCGGGAACTTGTAGGCTCCTGCAGCCTAAGACGTCCCCCTGATTACCCCCTAATGTAAGCTTGCTTTTTCTCCAGAACATCTGATATTGGGGAGTGGAGCGGGTCACCACTCGCGGGAGAGGAATTGGTTATCCCTAGCGCCAAAAAAAAACTCTCTCTATGGCTATCATGTGTGTTTTCCTATGTCCTCTCCACATTATAGGCGTTGGCGTTTCCAAAAATCCTTCATTTGCATCTACATGTTGCCTGTCATGACCTTGTAGGAAGTACGGAGAACTCACTTCTGAACCCCGCTGAACCTGAAGTGTGCGCATACTGTTGGACCTTGTGCGGTGATGGAGATCGAGCACGAAATGACGCGCTTAGCAATTCATGTCTAAACCTTGTGTAGGACCTTGCGTAACAGAATACTCTGCCCGAAGCCGTAAACACTAGACAGCAAGAAATGATTGCAGAAAGAGAGGCTGATCCCACGCACCTTGCATGCAGCAAGGAATAGCACTTGCATTGTTTCCCTGGTATCGAATAGGCTTATAGGCTTCACAGCTCAGAGGACGCATTGCTTCAGAGCTTAAACGTTGCACGGGGATAACGGCGGTGTCCAGTGCAATCGAGCGCTACATGTTGAAATGTTACCTATTTTGAGCCTTAACAAGTCTACTACAGATGCGGTGGATGCTAACAATCTTGCGTCACCCTAAGTACCCTGAAGCTTGGAGATGATGATATGATATGTGATCTGTATATATAACTACTTATGTCATGCAGGATTTTTAAATATCAACAGTATGGTATAACACGCCTTGGGATGTTTGGAGCCTTATAGAGGTCCTATAACCCTAAATCTTAGGGGTGTGCAGAAGTCCATAATATCCAAAGCCGTGGCTTCTCAAACTTTGCGTGCCGGCTGCAGAGCTTTTGAGACTGAGTTTGGGGCTTCGGGTTCAGGATCTGAAGTTAGGTTACTTTGATGTCGGTACAGAATACCCTAAACTCTAAAACCCTAAACGTGATACCTTCTGAAAGGAACTTGTACGTTCCGGAAAAGCAACCAAAATAACAGCATGCCCATTCAGTTTTTTCTTTCCTGACCTATTAAGAGAGTACAGCACTGATGAAACATGAATGCTATCTATAATGTTCCCTGTTATTCAGGACTGTAGGATAGCACCTATTATAATTTGGATTTCCGGCCAGAGATCCTTAGAGCCCATATCCCGAAACCCGACTCTCCTACATTTTCTCGTGACAAAATGCCTGAAGCATCATTAAACCCTAGAACTTATTACGCCGTGGATACTGAAACATCCCGCATGTCCATAAGTACCTTATACCTTCTGCATGATGGTATTATGCTATACTAAGGTCATGCCGAATGTTTAGTATCAACGGTCTCTCCCAAAGCCAGACCCGAAACATCCTATCCTGCAACCGCAGTTGCCAACTGCTTAGTAATTATCCTCCCAATCTAGTAGGTATAGCACATACAGCAACTACTTGGGCTTACAGGATAACCTTCAACATGCCCACGCGAAGGGACCAAGCACACAAGTCACAGGGTTTTGGGTACCAAATGCCATTCATTAAGATTAGAATATTTGGGCCTAAAGCCCAGCTATTTGGTTACTTGAACTCTAAAACCTTCATCTCCCTGAATATCCGCTGCGCATATGTCCCAGTATAGCTCCTTCTATGCCGTTTGAGCACTTAAACCCTTATGGTCAGAGACGTAGCTGCAAAAAAGTCACTTTGCGCCGGCTCCCATGGACTTGGGGCAAACTGCCACATGAGATTCTCAGAGGGTTCACATGTACAACTATTAGGGAGGGTTTAGGGTTTAGGCTTTAGGGTTTAGGGTTTAGGGTTTAGGGATTTAGGCCCCAAAATACCATACTATAGAAGGAATCATGGGTCCCAATTCCCTAATGGTTGTGTATGTGGACCCTCTGGGATAGGGTGGAGGGTGGAGGGCTCGGGAAACAGGCCTGTTTTAAGGGTGGTGCAGGGCTATATAAGGATGTACAGGGATAGGGATGTAAAGGGATACAAAGGGAGGTAATCAGCGCATATCGGGATGTATCAGGAATAGGGTTTCGAGTAAAGGGCCCAGGAGTAAAGGTTTACCTGGACCCCAAAAAATGTAGAATAAGGTTTTGCTTGAGGATTTTTAGGCACTTTGGACTGATGTTGCCTACTGATGGGTTTAGTCAGGGTTCAGGGTGTAGGGCTTGGGATTAAGGTTTTGTGGTTTGAGGCCTTGGGGCTTAAGCTTGGTGATTTCGCGCTTCGGGTGTAGGCCTTAAGGCTTAGTCAGCTTAGGCCCAAAAGGTTGGAGGTTTAGGGTATAGGGTTCAAACTAACATGGAGACGCCACAAAAGGACACATGAAAACCACCCGTGTTTTGAAAGGAGGTCCTATCGAGTTTAGGGTTGAGGGTTTACGGTGTAGCATTTGGGGGCTAGCGTCTCTGGATTTAGGATTCTTGATTTGGGGTTGCGGGGCTCAGGGTTGCGTGAGCTGCACTGCAACTGTGCCTTAGTGTTTAAGATTTATGGTTTATGGATGTGCTATTAGGTTTAGAGGCCATCAAGCTCACTGAGCGTGAATTTCGCAATGCTCGACCTAAACAGGTTGCGTAGAGATGTGTATAGATGTGCAGACTACTCATCGTCGCGACAACCCAACTGGCCCACAATTCTGAAACACCTTCATGTATGTAATATTGTAAGATTACAATTTATGGGCCCAACAATTTGATGCCAAATCTGGACAGGAACCAATATTCCCAAAAAACGCTGTAGCCACTCACCAAAAGTCTTGAGAAAACACCGGAACACACGCAAAACCCAAAGCCTGTACTTGAAAACCTATACACCATCCCGTAAATTTAAATGGGTTTAGGGTTTAGAGGCTTAGAGTTTACTCAACGCCCTGTGTGCCAGTGGCTGAGTTACCCGAATTACACCTTAAACCCTGAGCCCTAACCCTAAAGGGTCCATCATACAATAAACATATGCTTTCGGTTTCTTATACTATGAATCGCTATTAGGGTTTTTGGAGTGTATATCATGATCATATACGTGGACCCCAAACCCTACACCTTAAATCCTAAACCCTCCACTCAGCAACCAAGAACCGCCTGAGCTCAAGAAGGAGTCGACGCTGGTGTCGCTGCACTTGCGCACTGCCGCCTCAGTCATTCTTCCCAAAGAGTCCCGGCATGGTTAAGGGTTTAGCTTTTAGGGTTGAGGATTTAGGATTTCAGGTTTAGGGTTTAGGGCTTGGTGTCCAAGTAGTGGGCGCTTGGTCCAAAAATACGATAATCTGAATGGTCTTACTAGCCAAGTAAGTTCTGGTCGGAGAACCTAGCAATGGAACAAGATGGAATGTCCGACCCTACTTTGTTGGCCAGTTCTTGCGTAGTTGCATTGACCACGTAGTGTACGATTGCCTAAACAAAGCCTGAGACAACTAGTGCAATTCCGGGCCCTATCTGTCCGGGCAAGACAGACTGTGGCAAACGGTAACCCAGACCCGCAAAGGGATCTAGGAACTAGATCTCCCAGAATGATAGGGGAGTGGTATAGGGGTTACTTAGATAGCAGGTTTAGGCTTCGGGGTTTATTAGGGCTTGGCCTGATATAGTGGAACTAAGTTTGAATCATCTAAGGGGCCTGGGAGTGTGTGAAGGAAGGGATTGTTGAGTCCGAGGGGCGCCCAAGCTCCCCTAACCACCACCCTATACTACAACCCCTACTTGCAGGGTCACGGAAACTTAGCAAATGGGTTAATAATGGGGACAACCGGGGTTATTTGGGTTCTAGGGCTTATAAATATACTTACGAACCTCCCCCGACTCTACATGTAAGAACAACTTAAGTCATTCCCACTTACAGTAACTGTTACGACAATAGGTAATATGAACTGAAAAACTAAAAAGCCCTTACCCTGAGGGTCCAAGTACCTAATAATCATATACTTCCCCAATACCTGTACTATAATTACTCGTACCAAAACCCTAAGTACCCAATTATTGGGTACATGGACCCTTAGGGTTACTAAGAAGGACAGTTAATGTAAGGGGGAATGACCCAAGGGTTGATGTAGACCCTGATTAATCTACGTGGCACTTAGGACCCCTGCTAAGGGTTAACCCTTAGGTACCCGTCATAGGAGTATAAGGGAATCCCAAAGGGTTAAGGGTCTAAGTCCCAAGGAGTAATAACCCCCCTCCCTTAATAGGGATCATAATAGGGATCTCTACATTAACCTTCAACGTGATGGTCCGGAAACCTATACGGCATCTCTCGCTCTCTGTCTCCCTCCCTCCCCTCCCTGCCGTCCTACACAACAAAACCGAAACACTACACCAAAATTCCTACTGAATATTTCTGACAAAAGTCTGAAGTCCGAGCGCGAGTAAAATTGAGGTGCCCCATACAATAGTTGTATGAGGAGCATAGGATCATAATACTGGTAACCATTTCGAGGTTTCCCATAGATGGGTGCATTTTTGGGGGGTCGCAATATTACTAAGGGTCATATGAGTTTCGAGGTCTATATCCGGGTTCCCCTATACATCAGCTTCCCAACTGAGCCCTTGGCTGGGCAGCATGCTCCGGGGTTCTTTTGGCAGTCAGGAGCGTTGTGGCCGGTGTTCTGGAGGCTTCAGAAGGCTTGGTTAAGCTTCATGGGGTGGGTTTAGGGTGTCGACACCCTAAGGGTCCAAGTACCGAAGTAACAGGGCTCGAGGTACCAGACGCCATGCTAGCATGGAGGAAATGGTCCCTACACTAGCAGCTGTATCCGCAGACTATAATCCTAGACTCCTAGACCTTCCAAGTACCCTCAAATAGTGGCTATAAGATCCTGAATAATGAGCATTTAGGCCTAATGGAGGGTACTTGGCGGGTCTTGGATCATTTTTATGATGGTTCCATTTGTGAGACCGTTCTCCGAACCGGCAAGCAAAAGGCTGGATAAAACGGTAGGTGACAGGGAGCAAGGTTTCAAACCAAGCAACAAAAAGCAGACGCCCTGTAACCCTCTTACCTTCATTGAGCCTCTTGATTTGGGACCTCATGAATCCACTCTCTACAGGGTACAGAAAAGAAGCCACGATAAGCCGCCTCGTGCTGGAGATCAAAGATGAAGGGTTCCCTAAACCTTACACCCCCAAAACATGCCGCCTTATACTTCAATGCAGTCATATACTTCAAAGCAGTCAGAAGGAAAGTTTGATTCCTTGACTGGTGTTTTGAAAGTTTATCAAACAAAAACTTCTAGAAGAGCATTTGATATCTCTGGGGTTCCTAAACCCTGAACACGTCCAGGTTTTGAGAAACTCCCATCTATTCTGATTCAGTGCTCATGAGACTTGGAGTCACTCTTTACGGAAAAGCTTCGTGCCCATGCATATTGGTTTACGTTTGCATTCGTTTTCTCGGAACCCTTTCATACTAATATCATGTCCAGCAGTAAATATGTTCTCCCGGTACATGAGGTCACTTATGGGGAATATTCAATATCAAATGTGGGGAATGTGTAGCATTACTTAGTATGAAAGGGATTGTAGATGTGAAAGTCTTCAGGGTCGACAGAAACAGGGGTTGTAAAGAAGCGCCAAGCCCTAAACCTTAAAGCCTTAGCCGGCGTAGCCATTTTGGCGTTGAAGACTAAACTGTTCAAACCCTAAACCCTATATAATCCCAATAAACCACCCCTGAACCCTAAGCTATCATCCCTAATCCTTGAACCCAAATCCCTAGACCCCAAGCGAACCTGCAAAGGTACAGGGGAAACAATTGCTGTACTGTAGTCGTTTGCTCAAGGGCACACCAGGCAAAAGACCCGCAATGATCCGAAACTCCCAGGTGGGTGATAGGGTTTGGGTGGTCGAAGGTTTATGGTTTAGGGTCTAATGTTAAAAGGTTTAGGGCTTAAGGTCTAGGTTTCATGATGGGTCTTGTCTTTACGGCTTAAGGTTCAGGATTTCGTGCAACTTTTCGGGATGTCATACCTAAACCCCAAAAGTATGTAAAATAATAGCCCTAAACCCCTAATAATAGCCATAAAGGCAATTATTTTACATACTTTTGGGGGTCCAGGTAAGTTTGAGCGTTTAGGTTTGACTGTTGCATGTCTAGGGATCACTCCCACGGGCCTGCATCCCGGGAGGTCCGGTGCAACCCTGAAAGCCGTAGTAAGGTTTAGGTTTTAGGGTTTAGGGTTTAGGGTTTAGGGCTTAGTAACCCCACTGTAGAGAGGCAGTCAAGTCCTGTTGGTGTTGGATCCCCACTTCCGAGGCACTAGACCCTAAACCTAAACCCTAAACCCTCAATGTTGAACCCCAAACCCTAAACCCTGAAGCCTCAGCCTGAAATCCTTACACTTCACCCTTGAGACCATGAATATATATATATATAGATATATACACATGCATATTTAAAGAATATAGATATATACTAAAATTCCCCAAATGCTAGACTCCGTAGGTAGTCCCAAACCCTTCACTTAAACTTCAACTGCAAACCCAAAATCTCTCATCCCAGGCCCCTGACCCCAAACCTAAAACCTAAACCAAACAAACATTGATCTAACCGCGGCCCTCCCTCAAACCCAACGGGTTTAGGGTTTACCCCGATCTCAAAAACACCAATATGCCTCCCAAACTCCTAATGTAGACCCAGAACTAAGAAACCACCTCCCCTTAGTAGGGATTATAATAAGGATCCAAATATTTAGGCCCTTAAAAGGAGGTGGGTTATTAATCATGGGTCTACAGTACCCGAAACCCTGAACCCTAAATAGTAGTTTCCATTCTTTTTTCCATATATAACCCCAATATTACCTACATTAGCCCTGAGTCTACATTGAACCCTACACCCAAAACCCAAAACCCTTGCCCGCCTTAGCCTTGCACATGCCCGGCACTGGCAGCATGTTCTTGGCCACGGAGGTGGATGAAGGGTTTAGGGATTTAGGGTTTAGGGTCCAGGGACTAGGGATTTAGGGTTTACGGATTTAGGGTTTCGGGATTTAGGGTTTGGGGATTTAGGGTTTAGGGTTCAGGGATTTAGGGTTGAGTGAGGTTTAGGTTTTAGAGTCTAGGGATTTAGGGCTAGGGCTTAGGTGGCTAAAAATCTAAGCAACAAGATTGGAAGAGCTGGTGCTTATATGTAAGGGCTCAGAATCAGAATTGGAAACTTTCTGCCTCATTGCCAACACCCCAAACTGAAAACCTAAACCCAAAACCCAAAACCTCTAAACCCGAGATCCTAATTCCCGGGCCGTCTAAGCAGGGGTTGAAAGCTTTTGGTCCAGAACCTCAATCCAACTAGTCCCGTCTCCTAACATTACACACTCACACCCCGCCCCCCTAAACGCAGACGCCTCAGCGTGGTCCCTGTTAGGAACCCGATGCTCCTGCAGATCCATGGAAATAGCCAATTCCTGACTCTCCCCAAAGCTAACTCGGAATCCCAGGTACCGCTGAACAAGACAGGAAGTAGTCTTTATTTGCTGTCTTTATGGGATTCCATATATGGGCGATTGTCAAAATTATGGCCCCTTTCAGGGTCCCTATTATAATACGGCACCTAATATTTAGAGTACCCAAAAAGGGACCATAATTTTGACAACCACCATATAACCCATTATAGGAGTCTCCATTTTCTTTTCCATTATCCCCCATATAACCCCAATATAACCCTAAACCCTAAGCCCTTAAACCCTATACGGAGCCCATATAACCCCAATAGAATCCTAATATTAGCCTATAATGGTTCATTTTTCGGGAAGGTGCGGAGTTCACATTTGACATGACATTCTCCACGGAAAGGTTTGGGGTGGGGGCTTGGTTTGGCCCACCATGCCGAGGCTTCATGGTCTACCTTAGGTGGAACCCCCCACCCAGTAATAGTGACTATAAGGGATAATAGGGATTATATTAGGGTCCTCATATATTCTTATTATACCACTATTACAGGGTGGGGGGTCCTCCTAAAGTCTACCAGTCTACCAATTACGGTTGAAGGAAGAGAACCAGCTTCTGAGAAACAGGTACGTGGAAAAATCTCTTCCGAACCGCAAGCTCAAAGAGGCCTGCAAAAAGGAACGCTTCTTTTCGACAGTTGAAGCTCTGCACGAATTACTCTGTCAACACAAAAGCAGGAATGCTGGAGCCTGAGCCCCAGGGTTTAGGGGCTTAGGTTGAGCGTTTAAGGTTTAGGCATTCAGGTAGAGGGCTTAGGGCGTAGGAATTAATTTTTAGAGTTCAGGGGTTTAGGAATTAAGGATTTTGGCTCAAGGTTGGAGGTTTAGGGTTTGCAAAGTGAGGCCCGGGGTCTGCTGAAAGCGTAACCCTAAACCTTAAATCCCAGGCTTCATCCCCAGTTGTAAGGTTCCGGCGCACATGCCCTTGACCATGTCATCTCCACCCTGGTTCCCAAGGAATTCAGGTGGCAATCCCTGTACAATGTCGTTTCTATAATGTCTATGTAGGCAGGGTGGGGGGCTGAAGGATTAGCCCAAAGGGTCCAGGTACCGATCTGGTATATTTATAGGTGTATATACATACATATATATATACATGTATATGTATATGTATATCTATATCTATATGTTTCGGCCCCAAAGATTCTCGTCTGGGCTTGGTGCTTTGCTGCCTGAACCCTTTGGGCTCTTCGTGGGCTTGAACGTGGGCTTGGAGATTGAGGCTCAAGGTCCAGGGTTTTGGAATGTGAGTTTGGGACTTGGGGGTTGTGATTGAGGGGTTAAAGCTCGCAGTTCAGGATTTGGGGTATGGATTCCCACCCTAAGCCCTATAAACCCTAAATCCCAGACCCAAAGTCCCAGACTCTGAGCCCTAAACCCTAAACCCCAAGCTCGGAACCTTAACCCTGCACCCAAAACCCAAAACCCCCTGCATCCTCTAAAGCTGTCCTAAGCTTTGAGGGGGCTTGGGGTTTAGGGTTGCGCTTGGGATGCCACAGAATCAATGTTGAGGCTTTAGGACTTCAGATTTGGGGTCCAGAGTTTGCAAACCCATGTCAAACCCTAAACCCTAGTATTAGGTACTGGAATGACAGGGTTGTAGATACTGAAACCTCCGTTGGGGGGCTCCACATGGGGATCTCCCCGAAGACTGCTTGATCCCGGATCTCCGTGAATGAGCTCCTTTCCGAAGACGGGTCTCTGCGGTGGTTAGAAGAAATCGGACAACTAGCTGCAAACCTCCTCATGCAGTTTGGGCCCTAGTCTTGACATACTTAGGCCCTGAGAGCCCTAGCGATTAAGAATGCATTGCCAAGAAAGCGGAATTGGGGTGGTTGAGCCAAGTAAAAATAGTAGATGTATCTGAAAGGTTACTACAAGGAGAGCACAAGCTTACCCGGTCTTGGAAGCTACTTAGATCTCGCGGGACTTGGTAAGTAATTATAGCTGGATCCCTTCAAAGGGATTACAGGAATATACCCAAAACCCCCAATTCTCAGCTTCCCCAACCCCCCCGCAAGATGGGGGGGGAGACGGCCGTGCCCGAATCATTTTTAGGGTTTAGGGGTCCAGGGTATTAGTGACTACTTATAGCTGGGCTTATTACCCTATTTAGACTGCCCCTAACTCCAAGTACATGTCAGCTCATACCTCCAGATTTTGCTAGTTACTAACTCCCATGAGCCTGTTGAACAAGCTCCATCTAAACGACTGCTCACCAGGCCCGGTCCTAGTCCGCTATGGTTTAAGGTTTAGGGGTTGAGGGCTTGGGCTTTTGGAATCATTTAGCCCTCCCGGAGAACCACAGTGGAAAGCCAAATAGACCCCTCAGAAGAAGTGGCAGTCTTTGTATTGCCCTCTTGCCCCTAAACCTTAAACCCGAAACCCCATAGGGTGCCCTGTGGGGGGATGATTGCCTGCTGATATTATCGGTATAGCACCGGCTCAAAAATCGACTCCCCCAAACATGACCTGCATGCAAGTACTGGTTTAAGGTTTATGGCTCTAAGGTTTAGGGCAGAAATCCCAAATACTGAAATGTTGGCGTCTACTCTTCTTCCTTGCTAGCTCAGCATCAGGAACGGCCGTTGAGCCCCAAACCAGTTGGAACAAACCATTTTGAGAGCCCCCGGGCATTCCAGTCCTAATCCGTGGACTCAGCACTGTACCTGCCAAACCCTCAAACCCTCAATGCCAACCCTTGACCCTAATCCATGATGACACTGCCTAGACCCTTCCCGGTCAGCCAAGCGGTTTAGGGTTTATAGTCCCCCTTGGGTAGATCGAATATGGGGTTTCGGGTTTAGGGGTTATAGCCCCCCCCTTAAGTAGTTAAGTAGTTAAAACATGGAGTATATGGGGATCTTACCACAATATACCCTCAGCCATATTCTATCTTCTCAAGGGGGACTATAGGGCTTAGGGTCAATCAGAAACGAAATAACTGGTCCGACGTCCAAAGCAACCACTTCTTGCAGATTGAGAGCCTTTGCCGACTGTTGTATTTCTGGTCGTTGGGTTGACCAGGAACCAGGTAAATTCTAAACCCTTCATCCTAAACCCTTAACCGTACACCGTAAACCCTTAATCCTGAATCCTGACTCCTACAGTAAGGGTTAAGGGTGATAGTTGAGAGAGAGGGAGAGAGAGAGAGAGAGATGTGTGTATATATATATACACATATATATATATATGCATATACACCTACCTACATACATGCATACATGCATGCATACATACATGCTTGCATGCATGCATACACACATACATACATACATACATACGTACGTACGTACGTACGTACGTACGTACGTACGTACATACATACACAAATACAAATACATTATAGCATATTGTGGTTATATAGGGGACTATAGGACATAATGGAAAAGAATATGGACATCTTTTAGGATGGCAGCCCGATCTGGGGTCCCGAACAAAAGCAGCGAAAGGGTTCATGGAGTTCTTCTGCGGCTGCCTGGCTTTGGTGGGCGTAAACCAGGGTGTTTTTGGCTTTGGGTTAAGGTTCAGTGTTTAGGGCTGAGGTTTAGGGATTGTAGATTTAGGATGTACGATTTAAGATATGGGAAATTTGGGTTCGGGTTGAGGGCCAGAGGCATGTTCAAAGTGTAGAAGTGTAGGATGGGGTGCATAGTATAGGGTTTAGGCTCTAGTCTATAGCTTGCTATATAGTACATTGAAAAAATGGGAGGCCCCGATATAGCTCCAAAATGCTATAATCCTTACCCCCAAAATGACACCCCTAGTTTCTGGAAACCCCCTGTTACCTTGGCCTACTCACTTATCCGGTAGAGCAATTTTCAGGGAGCAAACCCTAAAACCCAAAACCCTAAACCCTAATGCACCAAGGATGCCATCTTCCTTCAACCTACCCAGCTAACCTTCTTGCTAGGGGTTGAGGGTCTATTAAGGGTTTAGCGTTTAGGGGGTTTTGTTGGCTTCTCCGTGGGGCAAGCCAGTGAACCGAGCAACCACAGGCACGAACTGGAGTGTTCCAGCACCACTGGCGGGGGGTTTAGGGAATTAGGGGTTTAGGGTCTAGGGGTTTAGGGTTTAGGAACCCTAAACTCCAAGCCCCAAAATAGGATTTAAGGGTTTAGGGGTTTAGGGAATTAGGGGTTCAGG
>CAJNIZ010003568.1:6655-22001 GCA_905231905.1 Symbiodinium pilosum | reverse complement strand
AATGATAATGGTATTTGGGCCCTAAGACCCTATTATTTGGGTCCTTGGACCCTTAGGGCTACCCTACAGACCTGCAATCCGTAGACTCTAGCCATCGACCTTTGCCAAGCATGACCCAGCAGCCACTTCTGCAGTTGAGTCAGGCTAGATTGGAAAGCGCCAGGGCGTTCCAGGCCTGCAATATTATCAAGCTTTGGGGTCTGGGGGCGTTTGGGGGATTTGGATTTAGGGTTTGGGGTTTGGGAATTTGGGTTTGGAGTTTAGAGGTCTAGGGTTTGGGGTTTGGGGTAGCAGGCGTGTGGACTAACATGGAACCACCAAAAGGGTCGAAACAGACCTCTGTCCTTTCACAAAAAGGCGCTGTAGGATTCCATGTTAGGTGGTGGTTAGGTGGTGGGGGGGGGGGGCTGTTGGGGATTAGGGAGTACCAGGGGTTCAGGGTTGAAGGGGTTGATGAGCAGGTCCTTCAACCAGCTCTACGATTGCTGGTGGGGAGTTCCAATCTTGATGCGCATTTCTGAATGACTCCCTGGTGCTTTGGAGGGAGTGGGGGAATGGATTATAGGGATTACTGTTTGGGATTATATAGGGACTACTATAGGGATCCATTCCCCCATTCCCTCCTAAGCACCAGGGAGATGAGGACGTCTTAAGGTTATGGTAGGACCTGACGTAGGCATCAGAACCTTGGGTACCACCAGCCCACAGCGTTTAAATCCTTGGCAGTAAGCCCTCAACCCTAAAACCTGAACCCTAAAAGTAGCACAAGGCTTGGTACAGGAAAGAGACGGGGAGTAGCAGTAGGTAAGTAGGAGTGGGGGAGGCAGAGGAGTAAGGTAGGGGAGCACACACGAAGACTATAAAGCTAAAGTCCATTTGAAGGAAGCCAGACCTATACAGGCCCCCCCTCAACTCCCAAAGTAGTAAAATAATTGCTCCTGAAAACAACCCAGACAACCATCATTTTACAGACTTTAAGGGTTCAGGTACAATATGTAAAGGAGCAGGGCCTACTTGCTCCATGATCGTCAGGTACTGCAAGTGCTCCTTCTCAACCTTCTCGGCGTTGCAGGGCCTTGAGCGAAATCCAGACACTCATAGTCCCCTTATAGTAGTTTAGGGTTTAGTGTTCTTGGTTAAGGGTTACAACCCCCCCTGCCCCAGCCCTAATATCAACTGCTGCCCAACATAGCAGTTGCTTTAGGGTCAGGGGGTTGTGTTTAATATTAGCATGAGGGGAAATTGAACAAGCTACTAGGGCCGGACGGGGATGTACATCCCCCATGAAGTAAGAGTTCTTCACACGCCCTGCAAGCACCCTCTAGTATTATCCCGCGATTATGTGCACCTTGAAGGGGCTGTCGGGTACGGCGGCCGATGCCCAGATTCAACGTTTATTCGAAAATACAGCCCTTTAGTTTTAGGCATCTCCGCCATTAGTTTACAGTTTGTGGGGGGGGGGTGTGACGAACATAGTACCTTCACAAGACCACCTCTAAATTCAGCTACCCCAATGAACCGTCATTTTCGAATAAAAGATGGGAAGACACCCTAAACCCTAAACCCCTAAACCCTAAACCCTATACCCTAAACCCCTAAACCCTAAACCCTAAACCCCTAAACCCTAAACCCTAAAACCGAACCGGTCCCAGTAGCAAAGCTGTCCATGCGCAGTTGACAATGGAAGCCATAGCTGCGGTCGTCGCCGCGGAGGCATCTTCCACGTCCTTTTAAAGCATCCGAAACACTAAGGGTTTAGGGGTTTAGGGTTTAGGGTTTAGGGTTTAGGGGTTTAGGGTTAAGGGTTTAGGGAGAACTAGGGGAATATTGCAAAATCCCAGCGCTATGCATCATGGTGACTATAAAGAACTCTAGGATACCACGTGGCGATAACTCAGGAACCGATACCCAGCACCCTAAAAAAACGTAAACGTCAAGTTAGTGCAAGGATCCATTTCGCCGTTCGCTACCCTAAACGCCAGACCCCTAGAAGCCCTTAACCTTAAACCCGAAACAAAACCTTAAGCCCCGAGAACCATAAAAAGGGGATAACTTAGCCCTGAACCCTAAACCCTCAACCTTTCCCTTCTCTCGGCCTTTTGTGCATCCATCGCCCGGCACTGCGCTGCAATGACGTCACGTAACCCGCTGCCCCCCGCTCCGCTAGTTGACAGGAGTGCCTCCAGAATCCAAAAAGGATCCAGTATTCGACGGGTTTAGGACTCCAGGGTTTAGGTTTTAGGGCTCAGGGTTTAGGACTTTAGGGTGGAGGCTTTGAATGAGAGAGAGAGAGAGAGATGTATATATATATATATATGTATATATATATATTAGAGGAGTGCCTCCAGACCCCGGAGGGGATCCAAAAATCAAATCCTTTAGATTCCTTTAGTATTTAGGGTTTATGGGGCTCAGAGTGTGGGCTTTGAATGATCTTAGGGATTACATAACACGGTTTAGGGTTTAGGTTCAAGTAGATCCCCCAGACTACGGCAGGTTTGGGGGCCCTTCGAGAATCATGTCTAATGGTCTTGTAGGGAAGGTATAGGGATATAGGCAAGCAAGCATCAAGGTTAGGCTCAAACCGTCCCCTGTAGGACGATATGCCGTATTGCGTAGGAATTGGGTTTAGGGTTTAGGGCTTAAGGTTTAGAATCTAGGGTTTCAGGTCTCCATAATTATAGGGGATCTGACTGTTAAATCCTCCCAAGGGGCTGGGTGCCTGTGTGAGTGGTAGGTCTTTGCCATTCAACGTTTCTCTGGTTTCCCTTGGTTGGGGGCAATATCAAAATCCATACTGATGTTTAGTCCCATAAACCCTTACACCCCTAAACTCCCGAAACCCTTAGTCCCTAAATCATTAAACCCCCACATTCTGCTAAAACAGTAACCCCTAAAACCCTAAATAACACCGACCCAGGTTTGAGCTTTTCGGATTCAGAACCTTTACCTGTCAGTCTCCCCCAAATCTAAGGTTTGTAGGACCCGCCCAGGGTTTAGGTTTTAGGGTTGATAGGTTTGAGGATTTAGGGCTTAGGGTGAGAGATCAGGGGCTGCGCATAACTATGGTCTAGGTGTAAGCTTTACAAAGCTATTGCTGGGTGAGGGCAGAACCCAATCTCCACGGCAGCCCTAAACCCTAAACCCTAAACCCTAAACCCTCAACTCAAAACCTAACTTTGCATTTCTGGGTCCTAAAGGTCGGGGGGGGGACCTTGGATATCTGTGCTTAGGGTTTGGAGGCCCGGAGTTTTCATGTAATCCCCTCACTTTAATACCAAAGCCAAAGCCTGCGACATAGCAGTTTCCCAAAACAGGGGGACCTCCAAATAGATCTAAAATACTATAATCCTTGGTATGGGGCCCCCCCAAACAACACCCCTAGTGTTGGAAAGAAACCCCTCATATAGCACTATCGTATAATGGGAGAAGTATTCATCTTTGGAGCAGGCGGGGAGGCGTATTGTGGGAGAAGGGATTGCGTTGGGCAAGGAATTCTGGCACAGCAGGTACAGGGTCGTAAGCCGTAGCGCCTGCCTTAACCTCTAGTCTCCGCCTTGAGCTCTGCTAAGCACAGAAGACATGGTGCCCTATTGCAACTAATTCAAACTCTGATTTGGAGGACCAGCGCTTGCGGAGCAACCCTAGCAGCCGTAGCACGCTAAATGAATGAGCCTCCATCCCAAACTAAACCTCCAAACGCTAAACTCAACAGCCTAGAGCCTCAACCACACGCCCTAGACCTTAAACCCCACGCCCAGATCCTAAGATCTAAGCCCCAAGCCGTCAACTCTTATTCATCATCCCGACGTCCCCAGCCCTTAACTACCGAATCTAGGGAATCTAGGGTTTCGGGTTTAGGGTTTAGACTTCGCCTGAAGGTTCTGCAGCCGACTCGGCGCTGGGTCCTCACCTGTGCTGAGCCCTTCGAAGACCACCTGGGGTGGGGCTTGGAGTTAAGGGCTTCCGAGTTTTTGCGTTTAGGGCTTAGGATGTAGGGATTCTGATATACAGGTTAAGCCCTACACCCCGAAACCCTAAACCCATGGGGTCAAAGCGCTCAACTTGAGCCTTAAAGCGTTTGGGGTGTAAGGCATGTCAAGTTGAGCGCTTTGGGCTTGGGCATGAAAAAACTAAAAAGTGGCCACGCGCGCTTCTTAGCTTTCGCGCATGACTTGTTGCGATCGCTTCTCTAACTCCCCGGATTTGGATTTTCCTTCGGAAAGTTTGTTCATGCTTTTCATCGAGAAAACTTAGAAAGCACGTTAGCTATGGATCATATGGGATGGCTCATTGGAAGAAGGCTTTCCATGAGGGCTGTCATCCCCCTGGAAGTACTAAGTAACTTGGGGATGGAGGCTCTTTGCGTGTCGAATATGTAATTGTAACTAATAATGACAAACAACAATAATAACAGCAATAAGAACAGTAAGAATAACAACAATAATAATCATCATCATCATACTAACAATAACATAGCAATAGTAAGAATAGCTGTGCAAAGTCTGTAGGGCTTTGTACGCCCTACAGTAAGGCAGTCGCACATAACAAGTTTATGCTCTAGCTCGTTCTATCGGATCCGCGATGTGACGAGGAGAATACAGCTCGCCCTGAAAGATTGCCTAAGGGTCAGTGCATATGCTAGAACTTGGCCCTATAAACCCTAAACCGTAAAGTATACCTTTGGTGGACCCTCCAGCCTGCAATAGCAGTTTATTAGGAATATACGAGGGCTCAAATATAGTTACTTGTTGTCCCTTCTAGTCACGATTACAGGGTGGGGTTCCACCTAAAGTATACCCCTAAACCCTAAACCCTACAGTAGAGGGGTTGGCATAGGCTTGCCCCAAAACAGGAATCCCAAATTGGGGAGGCATTCATTCCCAACCGCAAGAACCTAAACCCTAAACCCTACCCATGGAGCCAGCCATGTCAGCTAAATGAGCCCCAATGATCTTGAAAAAAGCATCCTGAAATCCCCCCTAACCCTGAGCCTTACTGTAATCCCGGAAACCTAAAGCCTAAACTCCAGACATTCATCAGACACTCATCTGGAAACCCTATACCCTAAACCCAGTAAACCATGAATCTGCAGGAGCCACCCGCCCCAGCGCCGCGAGCACATGGCCACGAATCTGTGCAGGCTCGGATCGCAGGCGGCGCAGAAGTTGCCCGGCGTCCTTGTGGTGGTTTACTGGGTGCTGCTACTGAACTTAAACTAGGTTACTATAATAAAGAAACCCTATTATTTGCGATATAACCATATTATGGTAACTTAAGTTAAGCTGCTAAACAGCAACCCAGTTGAGGCTTGAAGGGTTGGAAGCTTAGAGTCGAAGGTTTGAGGTGTTGAGGATAAGGGGTTAGCGTTTCGGGTCAGGGTTGCCGGGTTGTGGGTTGAGGAATCAGGGGTTAGGGGCTCAAGGTTGTTGGGCTTAGAGAGCTACCGCCACCGCCCCCAGAGCTATAGCAACGGCCTTAACGCTGGATCCTACAAGCTACAGTCCAACCAACACGCACCGAAACGGAATTATCACCCTCATCCATATATAAACCCGAAACCCTAAAACCCTAAATCACAGACCCTCATCCCTGAACCCCAAAAACCGCCGTCCTGCAAGCAACGGTCCCGGTCCGTGACGCCTTGGGAGTGCAATTTCTTTGGGGAGATTCTCAGAATGGATGGTTAAAGGTTTAGGGTTTAGGGTTTGGGATCGGGTGCTGGGGTGATACAAGGATTGCAAGGGACAAGACGGTCCCGCTTTCGGGAATAATAACTTTCCCATGATACTAAAGTAAAACACAAAAGAGAACTTGCTCAGGAAAAGTCACTTCTTCACGATGTTAAACAACCCGCCCACCAACACTTAATATTTCCTACAAGTCACTGTGTATTGGCTACATATTGCCGGGTACTCAGGTGCTTTTAATGCTATACGAGGCAAGGGTTGTTCCTCAAGCACTCTTTGTATGATCCCTCATCAGGACGCGTATAATCCCCTAACAATCCCAATATGAGGATTATGTAAAATACAGTACTTGTTGTATCCCCTATGCCCCCTACTAAAGATCCCTAAGTGGGTTGATATAGAACTTATTCCGAGAAACTCACATGTTTCGGAAAGCTGGAGTCCAGGGATGACTTCCCGAATCGGGGGATGCAGGTCTTAAAGGGAAGCTATTCTGTAGGGACTTGGGTTTTGGGTTTATAGGGTTTAAGGATTCAGTGGTTGAGGAGTCGGGGGGGTTTAGGGGTTCAAGGATAGCCCTGTCTTGCATCTGGTGACGTGAGCACCCTGCAAAAGCCACATATGCATGTAGAAACCCCCCACATACCCCTAAACCCTCGACCCAATAGTAAATATCACTGTGAAGAAAGCTGTGGGCTGGCAGCCCACACGGGTTTTGAGACCCAAAATGGGCTGACAAGAGCCGCGGGCTGGCAGCCCGCAGGGGCTTTGAGACCCAGGACGGGCTTACAAGAGCAGCCCGCGGTGCAGTGCTTTTTGAGACCTAAGATAGGCTTACAAGAGCTGCAGGCTGGCAGCCCGCGGTGGTTTTTGAGGCCTAAGATGGGCTTACAAGAGCTGCGGGTTGGCAGCCCGCAGGGGTTTTGAGACCTAAGATGGGGCTTGCAAGAGCTGGCAGCCCGCAGGAATTTTGAGACCTAAGATGGGCTTACGAGAGCTGCGGGGGTCATCAGACCTAAGATGGGCTTACAAGAGCTGCGGGCTGGCAGCCCGCAGGGGTTTGGAGACCTAAGATGGGCTTACAAAAGCTGCGCACTGGCAGCCCGCAGTGATTTTGAGACTTAAGATTGGCTTACACAGCTGGGAGCTGGCAGCCCGCACAGGTTTTGGGACCCAAGATGGGCTGACAAGAGTGGAGCTGCGGGCTGGCAGCCCGCAAGGGCTTTCAGACCCAAAATGAGCTTACAAGAGCTGCGGGCTGGCAGCCCGCAGGGGTTTTGAGACCCCAAATGGGCTTACAAGAGCTGCAGGCTGGCAGCCCGCAGAGGTTCTGAGACAAGAGTTGCGGGCTGGCAGCCCGCAGGGGTTTTGAGACCCCAAATAGGCTTACAAGAGCTGCGGGCTGGCAGCCCGCAGAGGTTCTGAGACCAACCCGCAGGGGTTTTGAGACCCAACATAAGCTTACAAGAGCTGCGGGCTGGCAGCCCGCAGGGGTTTTGAGACCCAGTTTTGAGACCCACAATGGGTTTACAAAAACATGCGGGCCGGCAGTCCGCAGGGGTTTTTGAGACCCCAAATGGACTTACAAATGGCAGCCAGCAGAGGTGAGACCCACCCGCAGGGGTTTTTGAGACCCAACATGGGCTTACAAGAGCTGCGGGCTGGCAGCCCGCAGGGGTTTTGAGACCCAACATAGGCTTACAAGAGCTGCGGGCTGGCAGCCCGCAGGGGTTTTGAGACCCAGTTTTGAGACCCACAATGGGCTTACAAAAACGTGCGGGCTGGCAGCCCGCAGGGGTTTTGAGACCCCAAATGGGCTTACAAGAGCTGTGGGCTGGCAGCCCGCAGAGGTTCTGAGACCCACCCGTAGGGGTTTTGAGACCCAACATGGGCTTACAAGAGCTGCGGGCTGGCAGTCCGCAGGGGTCTTGAGACCCCAAATGAGCTTACAAGAGCTGCGGGCTGGCAGCCCGCAGGGGTTTTGAGACCCCAAATGGGCTTACAAGAGCTGCGGGCTGGCAGCCCGCAGAGGTTCTGAGACCCACCCGCATGTTTTGAGACCCAATATGGGCTTACAAGAGCTGCGGGCTGGCAACTTAGGGGTTTTGAGACTTTAAATGGGCTTACAAGAGCTGCGGGCTGGCAGCCCGCAGAGGTTCTGAGACCCACCCGCAGGGGTTTGAGACCCAACATGGGCTTACAAGAGCTGCGGGCTGGAAGCCCGCAGGGGTTTTGAGACCCCAAATGGGCTTGCAAGAGCTGCAGGCTGAGCCCGCAGGAGTTTTGAGGCCTAAGATGGGCTTTGAGGCCGAGGTGCCCTCCTCCAGCCACTGGCATGCCGCGCGAAAGGCTGCGCGCCTCCATGCTTGGGCTTCATACAGGGGCTTAAAATTCAGAATAGGGTGTATCTTTAAGGGTTTTCGGGCTTTGGGGCTTGGAATCATAGGAGCGGGCCTACAAGCATGTAAGGTAGGGGCCTAGATAATTAGAGTAGGTTTCAGTCAGCTATAACATAATATGGCAATCCATGGGGTGTGAGGCAATGACACTGGGAATCAATTCAGGCCTCGCAGTGTTTGGAAGGAGTTTTTGAGTTGGGAAGTTACACTATCCCATGGGCTTAGGGCTTAGGGTTTGGGAGTTTAGGCTTTGGGGAGTTTACGGTTGGAGTCCCGGGTTAAGGTGCCCTGAACCCTAATGCAACCCTAAACCCTAAACCTTAGGGTTTATAGATTCTAGGGTTTAGCGTTTAGGGGTTAGGGTTTAAGGTTTAAGGTTTGGAGTTTAGGGTTAGGGAAATGCAAAATGAAACGCAATTCGTCGGGGTAGTACAAAGGATTTTAGGAATCAATATGCCCCATATGGATTCGAGGAGATCGGCTCCTACTAGGGAATACACTAAGGATTATTTGGAACTACCAAACGGGGCCCTGCGTCTGCTTTGGTAAACAGTAGCTCACATGGACTACTATAGAGGTTATGAAGGGGGATACTAGGAGTTTAGACCCTAAACCCTCATCCCAGCCTATCATCCCTATATCATAGGGGTTCTTATTGGGGATACTAGGCGTTTAGATCCTAGACCCTAAGCCCTATAGATCATAGAGGTTCTTAAGGGGGATACTAGGCATGTAGATTATGGCTCACATGGCATTCCGGTTCAGGCTGCCGGGCTCCGTGTTTTGGGTTGTGGGGTGTTCCTGTCTGCAACAGCTAAAGTGCTAAAGGTTGGATACAACAAGGTTGGGCCTGGCCTGGCCCGCAAAAGTATGTAGAAACATTGCCTTATTTGTATTGGACCATTGCCCGGAACCCTAAGCCCCTAAACCCTAAACCAGAAAACACTAAACACTACACCCTGAAGCCTGAACCCTGAACTCTAAACTCTAAACCAATCCTGCATAGTAAAAGGCTACCTATGGGATGTTCCGAAACGCATCCAAAACACTAAGCCGCACGTTGGAATAACGGACTACAGTTAGGTCGGGGGGGACCTACATGTGGGGGTTTAGTGGGACTCTGAGGAATGTATTATAACTTTAGTCCAGGGCTTATATGTTGGTTGTTGAAACTACGCCCCAAGTCCCGCAGGATACGCGGAGAGTGCGGGGTTCCTCTTGAGAAAGAGGGATCATTTTTGAGAAGCTTCTTCGCGAGCTACATCAACGTCTCTTGAATCAATGGTAAACTTGGTTGTTGTTGTTGTTGTTGTTGCCATCATATGGGGATATCGACCTTCTCACCCATTCACCTTGACTGGGTTTTTGGCTGGCAGTTTTGCTGCACATGCAAAGAAAGATGGAACTTGTTCTTCCTGAGCCGAAGTGTAGAAACTGCTGATGTAGGAGCTGGACTTTACGACTCCAGTCTTACATACCAACCCTAAACCCTAAACCCTAAGCACTAAACCCTAAACTTCCCTAAACCCTAAGGTAGCCTTCGAGTTGCCATTCCATTTCAAAACTGAAAACAGAATGGCCACGTGCTATACACAGGGTACTTTAGAATAAGTTGGAATGCCCAAATTTAAGGGCAGTTTGGTATGACTAGCTGTGTAAACCACCGTTCAGGGTGAGGTCGGGTGAGTTGGCTCTAAATTTTCCAGTCTGCACTGCGAGTGTACTGCAAAGAGATCACATGTACAATTTCTAGCTGACTGCAGGACCCCCTGCTACAAGTTTCCTCGCTAATATGTTTAAAAGCAGGCACAAGTTCAAGCCCTACACTCTAAATTTCAAAACCTAGACCCTAAATCCTAAACCCTAAGTGCTCAACCCTAAATCCTAAACCCCGAACCCCTACAAAGCCAGGCTAGATAGGACCCTTGCCCGACGGAACTAGGGTTTAGGTGTTGGTGGTTTGCGGTTTAGGTTTTTGGGGTTTTGGGTTGAGGGTTTGGGGTTGAGGGTTTGGGGGCTGGGGGTTTGGGGTCTAAGTTTAAGGTTTAGGGCGCAGAGGTTGAAGGATTGCGGGTTAGGGTTCCATGCGGTGGGTTCTCAAAATGGATGTGCCCCTTTGCAACAATAGGAAAAACTGGGATCATGAGGGCCTTGATTTTGTTTATAAGGGATTATATGGCGACATAAGGGTATATGATGGGGGGTATACTGGGATAATGGAAAAAGGACATAGAAACTACAATTTTGGGCTTAGGGTTTAGGGTGAAGAGCCATGCTGTACGCTGCAGGGATAGAGGCGAACAGTGAATCCGAAGCAGCTGACACGCCCGCCAAACAAAATCCTAAACCCAAAGCAGCATGAATCCTGAAGCTTCAAGCCTGATCTCGAAATCGTGAACCCCAAGCCCCCATAAATCCGAAAGCCCCTTAGATGCTAATTCAGAATAATTTCAACTCCCAATTTAAGGCCATGCTTTGGTAATACTCCCTATATAAACCACCATTTCGGGTGCGGTCGGGTGAGGTCGCTTTAAATTGCCCAGCCCTTACCTGAAAACCTGCACTCCTTAAAAAGTACCGCTTACCATCCGAACTCTAAGCCCCAAATAACCTAGTGGCTTCCATTTTCTTCTCCATCACTACGTAAATAACCTACCCTAAGCCCTAAACCCTAAACCCCTAAAGCGTCAACCCCTAAACCCTAAACCGTGGACCTCTAGACCCTAAACCAGAAACCCTTTGGGGTTTAGGAGCAATCAGTCACTCTTCTGTAGAAGCAGCTGTGGATAGGAACGTAAACCCCTAGACCCGCATCATGCGCGCCTTACAAGGGGCGAAGGATCGGAGAGTCGCCCAGTTACCGCACCCCGCAACTCCAGCAAGCGCTGCCCGACCACCTGACATGATAGGATTTAAGGTTTAGGGTTCAGGCATAGGGTTTAGGCTTAGGGTTTAAGGCTTAGGGTTTAGGGCTTAGGGTTCACGGCTTGTGTTTACGGCTTACTTACGGTTTATGGTTTGAGCTTTTGGGCTCAGAGGTAAGGCTTCAGAAGTCAAAGGGTCTATAGGGCCTAGGGCTCAGTGCTCAGGGTTCAGGGTCCCTAAACTCTAAACCCTTAACCCTAAGGTTTGATGTAGGGATCCCCTTCTCCACGCTCCCCTAAAGAACAAGCTTGGGACTGACCATTCCTTGTTGGGGGCTCAAGGGTTTCAAGACTTTGGGGAGAACTCCCCCCCTCAAGGCCTTACGCACACCTGCACCGTTCAAGGCTCAGGATGTAGGGTTAAGATGTAGATTAGGGGTTTAGGGTCTAGGGATTTCGATTCGTGTCTTCTGGTTTAGGGGTTTAAAGTTGCGAGATCCTCGTAAGGGGTCTTCCATAGGTTGACAGCCTTAACGAGCAAGGACCTGTAAACAAAACTACCGTCGACCAGTTCAGAAGATGGCTTCCGAGAACTCAAGGCCATAGACCCAGCAAATCCTACTCCTTAAGCCACAAGTCTTAAACCTTTGAGCCCATGACCCCGCACCCTAGACCTAAACTGCATGGATCTCGGCTAGGGCATCTGCACTAATCTAGTTGGGGCTTTGAGATTTTCTCGGGGCACAAGAAATTTAGTAATTTCCCAAAATAAGGGGACCCTAATATAGACTCCAAAATACTATAGTCCTTATTATTGGGACCCCAAAAAAGGTACCCCTAATTTTGGGAAACCCCCATTTAAGTCAAAGGCTTTCTCGAGTGCAGGGCTGCTGAGAGGGACTATCCAAAGAGTTCTTGAACCCAGACTGCAGGGCCACAAGACCACAGGGAAAGGGTACCTCCTTAGGCCCTCAAAAAGAATCGATGGAACCGTCATAAACCCTCCACGAGCCCGCCAGAATCTTGTTCACCTTTTGTTACAAAACTCCTCTAAACCCTCTATCCCTATAAGCACTGCATCAACTTCAACAAAACCTTCTTAGACCCTCTAGAAATTCCCCAGTAAACCTCTTGAACCCTTTAAAATCCCTGCTTTAAAATCCGTGAACCTTCTCTAAACCTTCTTTTGGGCTTAAAGAACCCCCTGCAAATGTGATAAACCCTCTATACATCCAACCACAACCTGTAATTTAAGCAGCCAAACCCAGACCACAGGACTAACGTAGGTTCATCATACTCTGTGTCAGGGACCATCGAGGGTGGGGAGAGGGGTGGGACGTGCGAATGCTGGCGTATATATATATATATATACATATATCCGTACATCCCTACACCATCCTCATATCACCCCTATGAAACACCCTGACCCCTCCACCCCAAAGCCAGCTTCCATGTCATGTCCATTGTGATTCTCCATTGCTGTGAGAATATCCATACAACACCAAACCCTCAGTTCCAAAAGCCCATACATCCCTAAATGGCCCCTCTACATCCCTAAACATCCCTGTATACTCCCCATATAAGCCCCTTTCAATCACCTTCACCCCTCTACCCCAAGCCCTAAATCCCAAACCCCAAACCCTAATCCCCAAACCCCCAGACCATACACAACCCTACACATCCTCCTACAACCCTGCTACACATAGAACCCCCCAACACCCCTCTCCCGAGCCTCGTCGTGCCCGTCACTGGCACCCAGGCGCAGCACGAGGTCCACGCTGGTCAGACGGGCCAAGGCAGCCTCATCCTGCAAACCTCGAGCAGGGGAGTTGTCTTGGGCTTTAGAGTTTAGGGTTTAGGGTCTAGGGTTTATGGGATTCATGGGGTTTAGGGTTTTAGGGTTTGGGGTTTATGTGGTTTAGGGTTTTGGGTTTTAGGGTTAAGGGGACAGGGAAGGGCAGTTGTTGAGCTTTAGGGTTTAGAGTTTGAGGGGTCTAGGGTTTAGGGCCTAGGGATATAAGCCCAGTAGGAAACTAGAGTTACAAAAGGGTCATACAGGAATTGTCCTTTCAAAGCGACCAGATGGATGTCATAGGGACCAAAAACTTTTTGAAGGAACATAGAGATCTATATAGCCTCCAAAAGGGGACTCTTTAAGGGATCGTAGCAATACAAAGGTTGAGGGCGTCGGGCTAGTCTTTGAAGGGATTACATCTTAAAATTCCTAGGATTCTTTCAAAAGATTAACGATTCTTTCAGGGGATTATAAGGGTTGTAAAGTTGTAAAAAGGATTATGTGGGACTTGTGAAAAAGGTTACAGAGCTTTGAATAAAGGGGTTATAGGATTCTTCAAAGGGATTCTAGAATCATAGGAACCTAAAGAGCGTTTAGGGTTCACCAGTTAAGGGTTGGAGGGTGACGCTTCGCGGCTTAAAGGTTAGGGTTTGGGGTGCGGGGTGATAACCCACTCCTTGAAGGGCCTCTGTAGAGGAGATGAGGGAACTCTTTCCAGGATGCTCTAAGAGTCTGTACCGTATAATAAACGTAATATTTTTAAAGTTCCCAATAAATATACTATGATAAAAATTGAGCATAGTGTTCTAGGTTGGCAGGGGGATTCTTAGGGATAGGAGATTCTATAAAGGGCTCGTGGGGATGTTCTGGGATCTAAAACTCTCGACATTGATTGTAAAGTCCTGTATCAGTCTCGGGGATTCAGGTTCTAGGACGTCATCTATAGCTTTCGGGGACACCCCATAGAAGATATTTTAGGTTGAAAGATTTCGGGTTTACGGATTAAGGTTCAGGATCTAGAGTCTAGAGGTGTGAATTTCAAGTCTAGGGTTTGCGGAGGGGATTAGGTTCAAGGGTTCAGGGTTTGGGCTTAGTATGAACGGAGTGCCTCAGGGACCCCGAGGATATGTCAGATCCCTCATGGGGTTCCAGGGGCATATGCTCTAAGCCCTTTGACCAACGAATTCCGCAAACTTTTGCCGCCTTTCCCTATAAACCACCACATCAGGAAGCTAAACCCGAAAGCCTGAAGCCTATACAGCCTATGAAGCCTAAAGGCGAAGTCCTAAACCCTGTCTGTCCGCGTAGAACCTATATAGTATCATGAACCTGCTATGGGCCCCAATGCACAGACCAAATTAGGGGCCTTGAGCGGGATTATTGGGGACGATTGGGGAGAGGGGAGGGGGGGGGGTGCGCATGTTGGGGGCCATGGTAGCCCCACGAATGCAACCCCAACAGCCCTTAGGTCCCCCCTAAACCCTCAACCCCTAAACCCCTAAACCCCTAAACCCTAAACCCCTAAACCCCTAAACCCTAAACCCCTAAACCCTAAACCTTGCAGCCAAAAGGCCGCCAGCAACGGCCTCGACGATGCAGCGGGAGGCAATCAGGGAGGGGCAGGCCAAGCATGCATTGGCCAGTCCCACCAAGGCCTGCGGGTTATATAGGGAGTGAGTATATAGGACTATAAAGGGATGTGTAGGGATATATCGTGTTTAGGGGCCTAGGCTTTAGGGTTCATTTAGGGTTTAGGGTTTACGGCTCATTCCCATTAAGGCCTCTAGAGGGGTTTATAGGGATATCTAGTAGGGGTGAGGGGCTGGAAGGTTTAGGGTAGAGGGGTACAGGGTTTAGGATTCAAGCAATTTAGGATTCAGGAACTGGGGGTTCCCTAAACCCTAAACCCTAAACTCTAAACCCTAAACCCTAAACCCACTTGGTGATTAGGGTTTGGGATTTAGGGGTCAGGGATGAGGATTTACGGCTTAAGGTCTAGGGCCTTCAGGTTCACTACTTGGGGCTGGGAATTTAGGGGGTTTAGGGTTTAGGGGTTTAGGGTTTGGGGGGCGTGATAGGGGCTCAGGTTCATATCATGATGCTGTGGCTATAGAGTTGTCGGGGAGATACTATGGATCATTATTCAGATTTCTACAGCATGCCCGCTGTCATGGTTTCTGGGCCGGTTGTTCGGAGGGAACAGAAAGTGGAAAAGCAAATGGAAAGGCAATTCTAAAATGAAATGAAAGTAAGGTCTTTTAGGAATATATTTGGGGTTGGAGTTAGAGTTCATGGTAACTTTCTGGAGTCAAGCTAATCCCGATCCTTACATCCTAAACCCTAAGCCCTCCAATCCTTAAACCCTAATCCTTAACCCTTCAACCCTCATCCTCATCCATAACCCCGAATCCCTAACCCCTCGTCCATAAACCCTTATCCCTAAACCCTAATCCCTAAACCCTAATCCCTAAACCCTAACCCCTAAACTCCCTAAACCCACATCCGTAAGCCTAATCCTTAACCCTTAAACCCTCATCCGTCATCCCTAAACCCTAACCCCCAACCCCTAAACTCTAATCCCAAAAACCCTAAACCCTA